>JALMQS010000150.1:12202568-12376372 GCA_024734495.1 Forficula auricularia | reverse complement strand
GCTCTGCCGGCGCACTAAACACGCTAAAATATTTACTAAATAATAATTTAATATTTATTTTTTTTTTCCAGGGTCAGCTAAAAATTATTTTTATCATATTCATCATTTTTTTCCCCAACTTAAAATGATTTTTATTATCTATTAATGGCGGTTCAAGTTGAGAGAGAAAGAGAGAGAACGGTTTGTAAATATTGCCGTTTTCATTTGAACAAAAAAAAAAAAAAATATACTAGATATGCATTGAAAATCTGATTACTTTTCCACCATAAAAGGTCATTTCAATTGAAAAAACAACTTTTGAAATATATTTTAATGAAATTGGAATACTCTCTTTCTATTTCACGTATTTTGAAACGAAATAGGATTATATTTCTATTTAAATTTATTTCTTCTACAGATTTGAAAGAATTCAAAAGGACTTCCTTTATCAATATATGCAGGTGTACAATCAGCCGAAAATGTCATGTAGCTACTTATTATGAAAACACAATTTCTTCTAATTTATCTCTCCACAATTAGTAGCTCAAGCCAAAGTTTTTTCTTTTTTGGATTTGATTTTATTCTACTCGCTTTGATGGTTTAATTTACCTGTCGACTTTTGTTTGAATCCAAGCCCCTGGCTCAAGCAGGACTTTCTCAGGACCACAAGGTATTCGAAGCCTACGCAATTTCTCTCACGATCTCTAAATGTTCCTTATGCACTGTGTGGATCGTTTTACATTATTTATCTATGTATCATTTTACATGGGCATCCTAAGCTTAATTAATTAGAAATTTACAATATTACCTACTCATTGAAAATTAGTATCAAATATAATTGTTTTCGTAAATGCAGGCAAAATTTCAAAAAATATTGAGATATCAAATTCGTTTTCATTTGTAGTTAATAAGAAGAGAATGCGTGAATTTGTGTAATTTTTCGATTATTTTAAGTTAAACCTATTCTAAGCACGGATAGGTACAAATATCACCTAAAAATGTCTAATTTGGAGCTGTTTCACACCGTCATTTTAAATCAAAACAATAGTTTTTAAGGAATTTGGTGTTGGTACCTGGTGAAACATTTTTTTTAAATTATTGGATAAAAAATACTTGGTAGGTTTCACATTAAGATATAAAAATAAAACGAATTTATTTTTATATCTTAATGTGAAACCTACCAAGTATTTTTTATTCAATAATTTTTAAATCAAAGCAAATTTAATCAAATTATTTAAAAGATCTTTACAAAAATACGTAACGCCGTATGATAAAAAATTATTTTTTATGGAAAATGAATTCTCTTAATTCCAAATTTTTATCCTATTTACCTTACGAGATACAATGGTCAGATATAGCCACATTAATAGGGTCCCGTTTTGATTTTTAAACTGAACCCTACAATTGAACTTTAAATAATTAACAAATAGAAAAATTTAAACATAGAAACCTATATTTCAGTTTATATGAGGCGCGACACTCCTACTTTACACCTCCTTCCTTTATTTCAATCGGATTAAAATTTATACACGACTAATAACATATGAGACTTGATAAGTACACCAATTAGAAAAAAAATTGTTAGAGTCGTTTTTGAGAAAATCAGAAAAAACGAAGTCTTTCATGTAAATGTCCACTTCCAGTCTTCCGATTTCAAACAAAAACCTGTTGTACTATTTCTAGCCTTTTTTTTGGAGGAGAAATCCGTCATGGATACCTACCTCTTCATGGGTAGTGTCGGACTCCTACCGACTAAAACCCCTCCTTTTCCCGATTCACCCTACCCCGGAACCGCTATTTGCATTACTTCAGGGTATTTCTAGCCTATATCAAGCTTAAGTTTCAAATTTCGTATCTTTGAGACTTATGGTTGCGAAACGCAGGGAGAGGGGGGACATTCTTACCTACGTAAACATCAACTTCCGGTTTTTCTATTTTAGCCAAAATCTTGTTATACTTCTTGTAGCCTTTAGATAGATAGAAGTTTCAAATTTCAAGGCTCTGCGACTTTCCGAAGACGAGATATGAACGATTAAAATATTTATTTTACAGCATCACTCCTAATTTACAACCCCTTCCTTTAATTCAATCAGATTAAAAATTTGACACAATTATTAATTCATGACACTTGATAAATACACTAATTTTTAAAAAAATCTTTAGAGCCGTTTTGAGAAAATAAAAAAAACGAAATAAAGTAAGGGGTGTAAATTAGTAGTGTCGCGATGATTTCAAATAAATAAAATGTGAAAGTTGTGTGGTGAACACACCAGTTAATTTATTATGTGAATGCAATGAATCTTTTTTTTGGAAAAAAAATTATACATATCGCAAAAAAAAATTAAGACAGAATAATGAAATATTAAAAAAAAAAAACTTTAAAAGTAGGTATACTAGTACATTGAGACACATAGTAGTACAATTATTTAAATTTCTATACCCTTCTCATCTCATCATATATAGTCAAATCATCTTGATTATTTTGAGAATTTTGAAAAATTATATATCGAAAAAAGAAGGATTTTGAAACTGTAGATGGACTCATGTTAGCTCGAAACATCTATTAATAAAATATTTTTTTTTAATTATGTGGTTTGGATGGAAGAATAAATAAATTGACACGTTCTTATATGTTTTAAATACTACTCTTTGTTGTAATTGTCCACTTGACATTACCATACACTTCTGTTTGAGTTTGGTCCAAGGGCCTAGATTTTCATTTTTTGACCCCCCTCCCCCATTTTGGGCTGTTTGTTTGTGCATTTTTAGTGTTTAGGAGCCCCTGATTATGTATACAAAATTTGGTTGAGTTTTCTCAAATGGCTTAGATTTTTATTTTCCCCTAATTTTGGCGCCAGAAAAAAAAATATTTTCGTTATTATAGATTCATTTTATAGAATATTTCATTTTTCTTGTTTTTTTAGTTTGAAAATATTATAATTTTTAATTTTTAACCACCCCCTTAATTTTGGGTCGATATGCACCAAAATCTAATCAGCTCTTAATCTCAATGCACCTAAACTACGTGTGAAATTTGGTTTTGATATCCCCACTAGTTTTTGAGCTAGCTCGTCCACAAAATTTGGTACCGCACAGACTAACTAACTAACTAACGAACTAACATTTGAAGTTTTATAATGCATCCCAGTAGGACATTTGACAACCCAGCTTAAAACAATAAAAATCGGTAGTAAAAAAATCACAAAACACTAAAAATTGATAAGCAAATAATTTTAAATTGACATAGTATATACTACTCTTGTTGTTTTAAATACTACTCTTTGTTGCAATTGTACCTATTATTTAATATAAAAATATGAAAAAAAGTTTATTGTTATTATTAATGACTACCTATACTAAATTGTGAAAGTAGGACATTTCCGTTAGGCGGTAGGACGTAGGACAAAAGTTTAATAGTAGGACATGTCCTCCCAAAGTAGGACGGCTGGTCACCTAGCCCCTGCCTACAACATTTTCGCTGCTAAAAATTAAAATTTAAGGGATTATTTAATGTTAATTTATAATCTCTTTAATAACAAATAATAATACTAATGTTTAATTATGATGATAAACAATCAAGAAAATGAACTTAGTTGAAAGAAAAATGCATTCCTAACGCTGAATTATAATTAGATTTCCGATGTGCTGATGGAACTATTAGATACTCGGCAAAGATATTCTCCCAGAGGTGGCTTTTCGCCGAGGGTGGCTGGAGGGTGCAAGGGGTGCAGGGTGCAGGGTGCAGGGGTTGCTAATAGACCTTGTCTTGGTCTTGCTGTTGCTGCAGCATTTGCGTTCTTATCTCGCAGCACACGCGGGCCCCAATCCGTCTGGCCCTAATATTCAGTCCAGGAATTATTGAAATAAAACTTAAAATTCCTTCATTTCAGACGCACCTTAGCGAGGGCGCCAACCCCTTTGCTCATTTCCACCCCGGCAATTAAACTAAGTCGCTTGCATTTATCAAATTTACATATTCGGATTTTTTGTATTATACGAGGAAAAAAATCTACACTGACAGGATAATTGATATAAATTAAAATTTTAAAATAGTATTCCAATTAAAATAAAATAAATAAATATCATTTATAAATGCATCGGATTCGTATTAATTAAACTCAAAATATTTTTGGTAACAATAATAACATATAATATAAAAGATAAATGCCGATAGTAATAGCTTTAAAATTAGTATAGAAAATCAAAAGAGATGGTCAACTACTAGATCCGGGATATTATGGATTATGGATTCAATTCCCGAAGGGGTGGAATCTTCCCAGCTAGCTATTCTGGCAATATCCTTGGGTGTATAATATAAGAAAGGATTGTTTAGGCTTTAGGGGGACATACCGTAGTATTATTCTAAGAAAATCCCCAGAATATTTACGGAAATTGTGAGGTCATTCAAACAATATTAATTCCAATTCTCAGAAAATATATTGTTAGAATATAAATAGATTCTTCTTGTGTTGGCTGAGTTTTTGGAAAATTCTTCCTTTATCAATTAAAAATTTGAAAAAATTTTAAATTCTTTCATTAAGTAACTATTTTTCAAATTTTCAATTGATAAAGAGGAAATTTCACCCGAAACGTTTTGATTTTCTATTAAACTTTTTGAGATTGTATATATTTTTAACCGACTTCAAAAAAGGAGGAGGTTCTCTAGTTGACTGAATTTTTTTTTTTTTTGTGCCTATGTTACCTCATATCTCCGCCAATTGTCAACCGATTTTGAAAAAAAATTTGCATTGGGTCCAGTCTAGCTTCCGATTGGTCCCATTTTTTTCGTTTTTTTCATAGGTAGTAGACCTTTTTTATTAGGTTTGTTTAGACCTAACCTCTTTGTTTATAAACCGATTTCGATGGTTCTTTTTTTATCCGAAAGGTGGTGTCTTAGGGATGGTGTCATATTAATTTGGTCAAGTTCTGATGATATGATCACTATTAATAAGATCACTAAAAAGAGAAAAATAAAAATAATTTTTAAGAAAAAAATAAAAACCGACTTCAAATAAAAATAATTTTTAAGAAAAAAATAAAAACCGAAATATTAACATGAAATTACTTTTGGAAGTCGGTGCCAAACAAACTATACCTATAAGCGAGCATACCCTCCAAACGTACTAAGTAAGATCCGTCGAGTGCGATTCATAAAAGGTATATGTTTGACAGCAACTTCAAAAAGTAATTTCGTGTTAATATTTCGTCGTTTAGTTATAACTAAATAAGATAATAATTATTTTATACCTTTTAGTGTATTTTATTTGTTGCATTTAATTTTTTGAAGTCGGTTTTTATTTTTTTCTTAAAAATTATTTTTATTTTTCTCTTTTTAGTGATGTTATTAATAGTGATCATATCATCAGAACTTGACCAAATTAATATGACAACATCCCTAAGACACCCCTTTCGGATAAAAAAAGAACCATCGAAATCGGTTCATAAACAAAGAGGTTAGGTCTAAACAAACCTAATAAAAAAAGGTCTAATACCTATGAAAAAAAAACGAAAAAAAATGGGACCAATCGGAAGCTAGACTGGACCCAATGCAAAATTTTTTTCAAAATCGGTTGACAATTGGCGGAGATATGATGTAACATAGGCACAAAAAAAAAAAATATTCAGTCGAATAGAGAACCTCCTCCTTTTTTGAAGTCGGTTAAAAATTAAATGCAACAAATAAAATACACTAAAAGGTATAAAATAATTTTTGCAACGAAATTTTCTCGGAGAGACGGACTGGTAGAAATTTTAATTACGAATGTAATGGAAGGCAGCGACGTAGTGAGGAAAGAAAAATTAACACATAACAAATAAGGTGTAACTTTATTGGAATCCTTCCTCCTTTCCTTTCAAACCGACGTTTCATTCATTGACCCTTTGAAACCCTGAAGAAGGAGGGAAAAATCCTCCGAAACGTCGGTTTGAAAGGAAGGAGGAAGGATTCAATAAATTACACCTTATTTGATATGCGTAATCTTTTTCTTTCCTCACTACCTCTGGGAGCTATCTCAAACATAATTCATTATCTTATTTAGTTACAACTAAATGACGAAATATTAACATGAAATTACTTTTTTAAGTCGGTGCCAATCATATACCTTTTATGAATCTCACTCGACGGATCTTACTTTAGTACGTTTGGTGGGTACGCTCGCTTATAGGTATAGTTTGTTTGGCACCGACTTCAAAAAGTAATTTCATGTTAATATTTCGTCATTTAGTTGTAACTATAATAAGATAATAATTATTTTATACCTCTTAGTGTATTTTATTTGTTGAATTTAATTTTTTGAAGTCGGTTTTTTTAATGATATTTATGTGAGAAGGCGTTACATCAAGAAAGTGCAGTCCTTAAAGGCCAGTGATTTGCTCCTCATCGCGAAAAGAAAAAGAAGAAGAGAATTTATGGGCTGGGCAGGTGTTGAAGGTATCTGTGGACACGGGTCTTAAACACCTCAAGATTATAGGTCCCAGGGAAGGCGGTGGGAGGAGCGAGTTCTTTCGGCGGGTCATAGGGCTAAACGATTTTTCGAAAGCCTTGCTTCGAATCTTACCCAAGGGAGTTCGTTGAGCGGAAAACCTCGCGTTTCTTACAAGTAAGGCTTTATAGAGGATCATTGATTTTTTAACCAACTTCAAAAAAGGAGGAGGTTCTCTATTCGACTGAATTTTTTTTTTTTTTGTGCCTATGTTACCTCATATCTCCGCCAATTGTCAACCGATTTTGAAAAAAATTTGCATTGGGTCCAGTCTAGCTTCCGATTGGTCCCATTTTTTCGTTTTTTTCATAGGTATTAGACCTTTTTTATTAGGTTTGTTTAGACCTAACCTCTTTGTTTATAAACCGATTTCGATGGTTCTTTTTTTATCCGAAAGGTGGTGTCTTAGGGATGGTGTCATATTAATTTGGTCAAGTTCTGATGATATGATCACTATTAATAAGATCACTAAAAAGAGAAAAATAAAAATAATTTTTAAGAAAAAAATAAAAACCGACTTCAAATAAAAATATTTTTTTAAAAAAATATAAACCGAAATATTAACATGAAATTACTTTTTGAAGTCGGTGCCAAACTAAACTATACCTATAGAGCTTTAGCTCCTATATCCACTAAGCTACTGATCCCTGAACCCAAACTAATACCCGTTGTCTATATGAATTATGGAATTTCTTTTTAATCCTCTCCTCGTTCATTTTCGCAGCGTAGGCCTTGATTCATTAATTAAACAATTGCGATCGATTGGGAGGCGCTGGAATATTTAATTGTTTAGTTAATGACATCTTTTGATAATAATATAAACTATCAAAATAAATAACATTTGTTTATTAATAAAATAATAATAATTCGATGAAAATATGAATTTTTTTTTAAGATTCAATTTTGAAAAGGGAGAATGGTGTGGGTTCTTGGTGAAACATTTTAAATAAATAACTAATTAAATAACTTGTAAACTCCTGATGATGGACTAATAATCCGAAATATATTGAGTTTGTATAAACCTCTTTGAGTTTTATTTCATTCACTGTGAAACTTCACACCCTTTACTCTATTAACTAACATCATGTTTCACCTAAAACCTACACCACTTTCCATAAGTAAAATTTTAAATAAAGTAAAGAAAATTTTGAAAATTTTTTTAAAAACTTTTTAAAATTTTCTTTACTTTATTTTTAAGACTTCAGTTCTTATTATACACTCTCATAAAATCTCTCCAAGTTTTAGCCACAATTTTGTTCAGCACGGACTTTTGAGCTAGAAAGTTAAACCTAGCACGCTAATAATGAAATCTTAAATTTAGTGATTTTGACTAAAAATTGAATAAGTATATCTGGCTCATAGGATTTTTAATCATTTATTTTGTTTGCGTACATTTTTTAGTTTTTTTCAAAATTTCTCATCAAAGATTCAGCTATTACTAACTCGAATTTTGTTAGGATTTATTATAAACATACAAAAGTTTTTAAATGTTTTGTTAGATTTTAAATTAATTTTTTGGGAGGGGGGGGATCAGACGCCTTTTGACTGCTCTTGACTTGCTGATGCAAAATAAGCAAAATAATGATTAAATAGGAAATAAGATTTAGTATCTAGATATGTATTTTTAAGACTTTCTTCAAATATTGAGATTTTCCCCTCTATATCTTTCCTCTCTTTAGCTCGAGTGCTCCCATATAGAGGAGGAGAATTCACCCAGCGAGTCATTTAACGTGCGATTCTCACAAAGACAACTTCGATACAAATTCTAAAAGACTGTCTAAAGATGAATTCATTTTAGTATTGTTCACTCTAAATTAATTAGAATCATCTCCTGACATACTTTACAACGTTTCGAATCAAATTAAGTGACTTTTTCATTAAAAATCATTAACGCCCTTTTGGCCTTATTACCTAAATAGCACCAAATTTATTAATTAGCTCTTTTACTTTCGTTTTGGGGTAATTTACGAGACTTTTTCATTAAAAATCATTAACGTTACTTTGACCCTTATTATCTAAATAGTAGGGAACTTTATAATTAGTTTTCTTCCAAAATTTTGAATTAATTTAAGCGACTTTTCCATTAAAAACGAAAAGGTCATTATTGCATTTTTTCTTTTTGGAAATAATTTTATTTTTTATTAAATTTTAGTTAGTTAATTAAGGGTATGACTACCCTGCAAAAAAGGCGCAAACCATTTTCCCATTTTTACTTTATCCAATGCGAAACAGATAAAGTATTGGATCTGTGTCGAGCCAAGCGCGACTTAAAAGGGTCCTCAGGCAAAGACTACGGAACCCATGGTCTAAATCAAGTTTTTTCCACCGATTGAAATTAAATTGAAAATTCATCATTACTTTAACAAAATGAGGCGCTGATTAGTTTTTGGTAGATATCGGCCCACAAACATTATTACTTTATTCCAGTACTTTATTAGTTTTTTTCTAAATATCTTAAAAATAACATAACCAATTTTGATGAAATTTAAAATTCTAATTATGTATCAAGAGGATCTCAAAAAAGGTTATATAAACTTTTTAATATTATTATTATTATTATTTGGGGGTTTAAAGGACATCGACTGCTAAGGTCATTAGCGCCTAAACTTATTAATAAAATTACATTTTAAAGTATTTTACCCTAGAGTAGGATAGTATTTTTATAAAATTCTTTAAAATTTATTCAGTTGATCGGTATAATATAGCATAGCTCATGGTTAATGGTCGCCTGTAGGCGCTCTTGAAGACCTTTGCGCCGTCGTGCACCACAACACCTTGCACATATGGACGGCGCCTCCCTGGGAGAGGGGCTGGGGGTTAAAATTTTATAAATATCCATTTCGAAAATTTGAGTCTAACCATGGGTCTATTTTATCAGAATTTATGAAGAATACATTTTAGATGTTATTATTTTATCAAATAATGACATACATCACCCTTATTCTAAAACCATGAATATATTAATTTCCTGATTTTTCACCATTTTTTTTTCAATTTAATTTTGACTATCTTTCTATACCTGAGACACGAATTTGACAGATGATAAAATGAGCTTCAAACTTGACGTCTATATTCACGAATGTATTAAAATTGATATACCTATAGACAATTTTCAAACAGCTATAACATGTTTTTGAACATTCGTGAGTTTAGTATAAAAGTGAAGATATGTTTCTTTATTATTATTTTGTCAAAAATAATAGTAATATACATTGCCGGCTTACTAAGCTAGTAGAAAATAATCATTTCATTTCATTTTTTCTGTCATTTCAGATTCCACTTAAGAACTATTAATCTTAATAAATTTGAAATCTAAAGTTTTAATTCTTTTATTCAAATATAATTTTTTTTTAACTAATTATAACTAATAAGATCGTGAAAGATGAGAAATAGTTACGTCAGATACAAATAGATTTATTCTAAAATTTATTTTAAAATTCATTTGTTGAAAAAGAGTACCTCTTATAAAATACTATATTCTAGAGATATTTTCACCCGATTAAATTGGTAAAGAAAATTTTTAGTGAATTCTACCCTATTCATCCGATTCATTTCGATTAAAAAAAAAATTAAAATTAAATGGATTTTAAATAATTTTCTAATTAATATATTAAAGAATAATTAACATATTAAAGAAAATTGTTTTTGATCGTGCTTTTAAACAAGATATGTATATCGCGAGACTACTGCTGATCGAGACTATTGTAGTCTGCTTAATCTTAAGCCTGGACAAGAGAGAATTGAAAAATATGTGATCAAGCTTTAGTTGTTTTACCAAAAAGGAATTTACTCTTTTTGATTTTAAGTCGATTCTTCCACGTTTTCAGTAGATGTTGCCATTAATAGCCAAAACATCAAAAATGGAATGCAATAAGGTTATTCCTCTAGTATTAGATAAGAATCTATTTTTGATTTTAAGTCGATTCCTCCATGTCCTCAGCAATGGTTACCAACAATAACCGAAACCTCAAAAATCCAATATAGAATGGTTATTCCTCAAGTATTAGATGAGAATCGATGCCTATTTTTGATTTTATCTCGATTACTTTGTCTTCAGCAATGGTTACCAATAAAAACCGAAACGTCAAAAATTCAATGTAGAATGGTTATTCCTCAAGTAATAGATGAGAATCAATCGCTATTTTTGTTTTAAAGTCGATTCCTCTATGTCTCAGCAAAGATAACGTATAAGAAAACAACGCAGTTGCTATGGTTACTTATAAAATTTCCTCCCAAATTTTTAGCATTTCACAGAGAGAAGCCTATCCACTCTTACTTAAGCAAGGTTAATTAAATGAGCTATATTAAACCGATCAAATGAATACATTTTAAAGAATTTTTAAAAAAGTACTATCTCTAACTCTAGAGTAAAGTACTTTAAAATATAATTTTACTAAAAACTTTATTTCAACCTTTTTTGTGGTCCCAAAGGTACTTAATTAGGATATTAAATTTCATCAAAATTGGTTAAGTCATTTTCAGAGATATTTAAAAAAACTAAAAAAGGACTGAAATAAAGTACTAATGTTTGTGGGCCGATATGTACAAAAAACTAATCAGCGCTTCATTTTTTTAAAGTAATGGTAGGTTTTCAATTTCATTTCAATCGGTACAACGATGTGGAAAAAATCGTGGACGGAAAAAACGATAACATACATCCATACATCCATCCGCACGCACTTCCTGAAAAAAATGGCACTTTTTGGCCTCTCGACGAGACCCCGTGTACATTTTTGGCAAAACCGTTACATGCTAAAATCCAACCTAATTGAATACTACAATTTGTGACTTTAATTGAGTCCATGGGTTCCGTAGTCTTTACCTGAGGCCCCTTTGAAGTCGCGCTTGCCGCGAGACCGATTACAATGCTTTACCCATGCTTCGCAATCGAAAAAGTAAAAATACAAATCTTTTAAAAAACATCTTAGAAACGTTATTTGAATTAATAAACGTTTCTAAGATTGTTTTTTAAAATATATATATTTTTTTTCTATGATAACCAAACAGAAAAATTTTATAGAAACCGATTTTACAAATTTTTATTTCTGTCTTTTTATTTTTTCCTCTTCATAATTGGTACTACTGGAGCAAACTGCTCTAATTGGTCCACGCACTACGCCACCTGAGTTATCCATAATCAGAAACAAAATTTCGAGAAAATTCAATACTTCCGGCCCCTTGTGCCTGCCCTCAATGCATACTTGATTAATGAGTAAACACTCTCAATTCACCAGAGCGCCCTATCTTGTAAAATCATTTTTTGTAAACAAGCCATGGGGTTCATATCGACTCCCTCCACTGAAGAAGAATACAACGTTTTTGAATTAAATTACAAAATCTGCTCACATAATATGTTATTCATAAAATACAAGGATTGTAATATTATTCAATTGACGTATTTCTGTGATAATGAACAATCAAATCAATCCACTTACTTTTCTCCTTTGACATTAAATAATTTTGTTATCTTGCATTATTCGGAACTGACTAAGTAATCAAATTAAGTTTGGAAAAATTGGTAATCAACTTATTATTGTATAGATCAAGTTTTAATTAACTCAATATTCATTGTAACAATATAAAATGAAGAGTTTTATAATTGTTAAAGTGAATCTGTACAAACAATACAGTCTGATATCAATCAACTTAGTGAATGAAATGAAGCACATATATACCGTTGTATATATAACGTTAACATATATATATATATATATATATATATATATACTTTAATACTTTCGGCCAGAGCTAACGTGACCATTTATTTTTTCCTCAAAATGGGACATCTAATAGTATGTATCTGTATTGTGAAAACATATTTTTCTGAAGAACACATTTGTTCAAGTATGTTCCATTTAAAATAAGAATGAAATTATTGCCAGGGTTTCTTAAAATTTATTTTGATTATCAAGATTGAGAACTGCTACTTTTGAACTGTGTTTATTCGATCGTCCAAAACTTTTCATACAAGAAAAGACCCTTTCTACGGGTGCGTTCATTAGTACTAGAGCAGACATAAAATATGGTATATTCAATAATTAAATAGAATTTCGTATAATATTCGAAATTATTGGTGTGAAAGTGTTTGAACAATTCCACACAACGACTTTCAGTTTTTCAATCTTACATTCTGTCACTTTTATGGTGTAATGGAGTTATAGAAATAAGTGAATACTTATCAAATACTTCTGTATTTTGGTTACACTTAAAAAATCCCTTTTGAAACAATATAGCTATTACATTTTGAATTTCGTCCCATGTAGATGTATCATCTATCTACTCTACTCTTATTAAACGAGCAAAAATTGTTTGATTTATATATTTAGGTACCTGGAGGCACCGAGCGATGCTCGGTAACTTTTTCCTTCAGTTAAAAGCTTTATTTTAATACTATTTTTAATTTAAAAATTATGATAAAAATGGCGATTTTTATTTGAGAGCCGTTTTCAAATTAAAAAAATACAAATATATATATTTTACCCCCTCCACCTCCACCCCGCTCGACCCCACCCCGAAACCTCGCCCTACCCTTATATTCCCCACCACTGTACCCCACCTCCTGCACCTGTTTTGATTCAACCACATGATTCATCCAATTGTTAATAAATAAAACCTATCAAAATGTGTTATTTTTTCAGAAAATTGAGACCTGCTTATCCGAAAGATATTTTTAAATAAATTCTTGATTATTTTTCATTCTATTAAATAAATAAGGTTCTTTATAAAAACAATTATAAAAGGTTTATTAATCATTCTAACGTTTAGGTAAAACAAAATATGTTAAAAACCACCAAATAAAAAATAATCAAGAATTTATTTAAAAATATCTTTTGCATAACCAGGTCTCAATTTTCTGAAAAATAACACATTCTGATATCTCAAGTATCTTTGAAAATATAATCAGTTTTTGATGTTACAAAAGCATCTACTGCTTGTCAACCTCTGGGTGAACCGAAATATGGGATTCACGAACCATTCAGCTAGTAATATACGTAAATATCTATATAACTACTAGCTGTTCCTCGTCGCTTCACTCTGGGCAACATCTAGGCCCTGCAGGCGCTGATATTATCTTGGTCAAATTGTAATAATAAAAATTAACAAATTTCAATTAAGTGATTTTTTAATTTTTTTAAACCTTTCTCACTTTCTGCATTCAGAGCTTATGCTACATGAAACTAACCACTCTTTTTAAATAAAAATTTCTTTCCTACTTACGTTCTACTATCCTAGATGTAGAAATTTAGATGTTTTTGTAACTTCAAAGCCTTTGTTTGGCCCTTTTTCTGCCGGGGCGCTCAAGATTTACTGTTAGTGCATTTTTTAAAGTTGTCGCATACTTTGTCCCCACTTGCAAATTTTAGGTAGTTAATTTTTCCGCCAATTGTTTCTCCTGACTATAAATACAAAATTTGGTTTATATTAGTCTAGGAGTGTTTAGCCAACTCCACAAACTTCCTCTTTTATATAAGTGTGACAGCCTATCCATGCTGGGCGTCTCTGCCGCATCTGACCTGTCTTGGAATGAATACATCTCCTCTGCAGCAAGGAAGATTGGCTACTTATTCAGGTCCAAGCGATTTTACAAGCCCCTACATCTCACCATCTACAAGGCCCAAATCCGCCTCTGTCTCGAATACGGCTCTCATCTATGGAGAGGAGCCTCTAAATATTCCCTTGCTACCCTGGATGCAATTCAGAAACGAGCCGTCAGGCTAGTTGACGATTCTACCCTAACCGACTCCCTCGACTTGCTAGCTCATCGAAGAAATGTCTCTGCCCTTTCCCTTTTCTATAGATACTATCACGGCAGGTGCTCTGATGAGATAAAATTAATAATTCCCCCCAAAGTATGCTTTGCACGTAGCACGCGTTTTGCCGACTCCAAACACTCTTTCGCGGTCAAATTAGAAAAGTGCCGGACCACTTCATTCACCAATACGTATATCCCCATGACTTCAAGGAACTGGAACTCTCTCCCAGCTTCCATCTTTCCCAGCACTTATAATCTTCAAACCTTCAAAACCGGAGTGCATAGACACCTACGTCTATACCCTCTCACTTAATCAACTTTTCATTCTCTTCGGTAATGCAAGGGTCTTTCGAGATCCATAGGGGCTGCTTCTTTACTGGTGCGCCCCTTCTTGCATTCGATTGCATTAAAAAAAATAATAAGTAGATAGATAGATATTAATCAAATTAAAAATAAATTACTATGTAGGTTTCACAAATAATTTAAATAATTTAGATTAGACAAAGAACTATGAAAGCACTTGGATTAATATATTTTATTTTGCTGGTAGAATAAATTGTTTTTTGTAAAGTTATTTTGGGGTTTTTGTGAGCTATGTGTAAAGATTTTTTTGAGAGACTGATGATGGCACATCGTTGTCGAAACTTATCTCTCTCTCATTGATAATAAAGAATATTTTTAAAAAAATGTGAAAGTAAAAATTGATATTATCAAGTATAATTGATTACCCCACCCTAGGGGTGAACCGCGATTGGAATTAGGTGTACACGTCTTTGGAATTATGTCGAATTATTTTGTAATTCATTAGATAATGCCTCTTCATCTATTGTCTTTTACTTCGAAATGAAAGTGGAAGTGGAAGTAGGTGTACACGATATTAGACCGCGGTTCACCCCTCGCCCCCACCTATAGCATAGGGAAATTTACCACTCAAAGTTCTGACTATACAATTAAATAATTTCTCAGTGGACTGAAGAAAAGTCGAATTCAATAATTTAATTTTCTTAAATATGTTTCACCTTGAACCTACCCCATTCTTACTGAACAAAATAGATAGATTTTTCGTACGGAACCCTCGGTATGCGACTTGCACTTGTCGAGACTTTTCATTTTACGAGTCGCTCACTTTTTTCTTTATTTAAAAATGTAAGAAGATCGAAAATCGAAGATTTGACCCTTAAATATTTTATAACTAAGAAATATAATTTTTTTTTTTGCGAATTGCTTTTTTACGATTGGGTCTTTGATGGTCTCCATTTGCCTATTCAGCGATTGTGGTTCTAACCAGGATTCTCGCTTTGTCCCTTTCTTATTCCAGCACATGCCTTCGCCATTAATTGAAACTAGCTGACCCAGCCAAGTATTCTTCTTGGCTTTTGCGACTCCGAATGACGTCCATTGTCTCTTTTGCAGATGTGCCGAAATTCGGCCAGCTGATCAGCAACGTCACCGGCCTGTTGGGCAGGGAGACCCTGCTCTCTTGCGTCGTCGAGGGTTTGGCCGGCTTCAAGGTCTGTCTCCTTTTCCAAAACCATAAATGACACCCTCATTCTCTTTCACTGTTCATATTCCTCTTAATTACCCTTGAATAGGAATTAAAAGATCATTTGAACTGGCTCGCGAGCTAAACGAAAAATGATTATCAGAAGAAAATAATAATAATAATAATAATAAAATTAATAATTACTAGAAATCAACTCGAAATTAAAATACATAAATCATCCCTGTTAAGGTAGTTGTTCCGCCAAATGCGTTTTCTTAGAATTTTTCTGAAATTTAGTTATATTATTATTTAAATACTTCTGCATCGATTGGTGTCAAAACAGACTTTATGATCAATACAGTTCCGGAGATATTAAATTTCAAATATCGAGTTTTTCGGCTCTTTAGCATTGCATTATACGGGATATCGGAAAATTTACATACATATTTAATTATAATTAAGAAACCGTTCTTACCATTTTTATAAAAAACTAAACCAACATTAAACCATAACCAATACATATTTTAAGACAATTTTGATTCATAGCTACAACACAGTTTCTGAGATAATAAGTAATAAATAATGAAAAATGTATAAAAAAATTCTCACTAAAAACATTTTGGCAACAGCGCATTTATTTAACCAGCGAAAGATGCATGCGCTAGATTATGTTCAAGATTATAATTTTCATAAGGTGTAACGTAGGCGTTGATTACATTTGTTAAAAAATAACAAAACGATTTTTATAGAAATTTAAAATGTATTTTATCTGTCATTTTAATATAAAAATATTCAATCTCTTACAATGGTGCCAAATTTGTCAAACGAGCACGGGATTGACTAGAATTGGTACATAAACAGCAAAAAGTTTTGGGCTTATGAATTATGAATCCTTATTGTCTGTTCTATATACTCTAGCATTAACTTTTTGCTAGTATTGTCGCGAAACAACTACCTTAAGTGTGAGGCTTAATACTTTGATATCGTTCAAAAGACAAAATCAAAAATTAAAGTGTAACCTCTGGGGGATGCAAATATTCATACCTATAAATAAATGAATATAAAATTTTATTTGCAAGAGACTATAATTTCCAATGATTGGCTTAAGATATCTGCGCTTCTATCCTACTGGATATCATAGTATTCCGTGTGCTCATGGTTGCAGATAAACAGGTGCTTTTTTCGTAGTTGTTAATAATTTATCAAAAACCGAAGAGCCTCTAGTAATTTTGGAATTTTTAAAAAGACCATATTTTCACAAATATTCAAAAATTGCTTTTAAATATAATATAAATATTTTATTTATTTGGGACTATAGGTTCGAAGATTCAACTATTATCTTCACTCTAATACATATATTTTAAAGATAAGAGTAAATAAATATTACTCTTATCTTTATTAAAGATGTTTCACCTTGCACCAACACCACAATCTCTACTAATTACATATATTTTACACAAATTCAAGTAGTGAAGCTCATTTAAGAAGAAGAAGAATATTTATTTTTTGCAAAGAAGTAAGTACATTGTATAAAAAAATGATTCTTAATGTACAATTAAAAAGAATAGAACAATCAACTTTAATAATTATTGCAACACCCTCATTAAGCAAAGCTTGTGTGGGGGGGGGGGTGTGGTCTGACATCAGAGCGTTTGTTGATTTCAATTCATATACACATAAATACACCCCGAAACTTCCAAAATCAAATTAAAACTCAAGGGCTAAACCTCCACATACTTCCTCAAACTTCTCTTAAATAAACCTGAGATTGGCAGCCCAGTGATGCTCGCTGGTAGTCCATTATAAATACGAGGACCCCTAAAAGCTGGATGACATGCAGCCGCACTGGTATTATACGTAGGCTCCCTAAGGCGCCTCCCAGATTGCTCGCTGGGTCCCATAGACACATCCCGGTGCCGCCGGGAATTTCCCAGGTCTCACGTGTACAAAATTTATGAAGCACATATCACAGAGCTGGTCAAAAATTCAAAACATTGAATTCCTTGAAGATCAGCGCCGTGGTGTACCTTGCCGACCTACCCAAGCAAACCTATATTATTCTCCTCTGCATAAGTATGAGAGGCCCCAGGACAGAAATTCCGCAACTAGCCCATCCAATAGACTCCCTTGCTTTAATGTGAAGAACACTTCTTAAAATAATGTTAAATATTTGTATTAGACTGATGATGAAGGAAAAATATTCGAAACTACTAAATATATACGATATATATATTTATCCAGATTCCAGATAAATAATCCTTTTTTTTATATAATTTTATAATATGACTATTTTATTTTGAATGACAGGATATTATATATACAGGGTGATTCACGGTCGATGTGTCACGTTAGACGTTTATGGAAAACGTAATGCAGGATTTTGTGAAAATTTACCACCTTACATTTTCTTACCTGTTTTATCGATCTAAAATATTTTCAGCGTTTCGGCTTCCATCCCCGTTAGAACAGCCCTTTTATTAAAATACTTTTTGTTAATATTAGTCCTATACCTATCTCTATTGGGTTTCGAGATAAAAAACAATGTGTGTCAAATATGGTCCAAAACATGGCCCTATTTAAACTTACATACTATAAACTAGTGTTCTTAATTCATGGAAAGTTGATATTTTAGTGGTAGTTTAGACACACCCGAAGTATTTAATTTACGCCGAAAAATCGACTCCATATTATACAGGGCGTGCTAAGATTACTAGTATTTCCGTTATTCATAAAAGGGGACAAAAGTTCGTTTTTTCAAATGAGACCCCCTGTATATTAATCAATAAATTGAAAGATGAAGGGAAATGCTTTAAGATGATATATAATGTCCCTATACCTAAAACATCAAGTTTTCTTAACAAAGACGCTTTTTCGTAAAAAATTACTTTTTAATGAATTTAATTTTAACTAACCATGGAAATATCAAGCTTATGACAGTTTGTTGACTATATGTATAAAAAACTTATAAAGAGTTTATTGATGATGTTCAAAAAATCTCCCAAAATGACCGCAAATATTGATTATTCAAACGAAGTTCTTATGAAAATATTTATTTTGTACTAAAATAACTTCGTTTGAATAATCAATATTTGCGATCATTTTGGGAGATTTTTTTAACACCATCGATAAACTTTTTATAAGTTTCATATAAATAGTCAACACACTGTCATAAGCGTGAGTATTTCCATGGTTAGTTAAATCAAATTCATCAAATATGTAATTTTTACGAAAAGCGGCTTAGTAAGAAAACTTGATGTTTTAGTATCGGGACATGATATATCGTCTTAAGATTTTTCTTCGTCTTATTGAGGTTATATGGGGTCTCATTTGGAAAACAACTTTGATTTATTACGGAAATAATAGCACCAACACGCCCTGTGTAACATGTCTCTCTGGCGTAAATTAAATACTTCTGGTCTACTCAAACGACCACCAAAATCGCTTTTCATGAATTGAGAGCACTAATTTATTTAAGTTTAATTAGGACCATGTTTAGGACCATATTTAACACACGTTATTTTGCATTTTGAAAACCGATAGAGATAGGTATAGGATAATATTAACAAAGAATTTTTAATAAATAGGCGATTCTAAAAACGTGTTAATATATGGGGTGTTCTATTTAAAAAAATAAAGTTATACGACTTTTCGATGGAAGCCGAAACGTCGCAATGCTGAAAATATTTTAGATCGATAGAACGGGTAAGAAAATTGCAAGGTGGTAAATTTTCAGAAAAATCCTCCTTTCCGTTTTCCATAAACGTTTAACGTGCCATCGACTGTGAATCACCCTGTATATATACAGGGTGAGTTTTTTTTATCTTGAGACAGACTTATAACTCAAAAACATTATATGAAAAAAGTTTCAAACAAAAGTTAATTTATTTCAAGGGGGAAACTAAACTAAGCTATTGTTTGTCGACTTAGAACAAACTTCCAAGGATATTTCAAGGTCAAGTTGTGTTTTTTAAATAGAAACCCATATTTTTCTTTACATTTCCTAAATCTAGAAAAAAAAAACTGGACAACTTTCATAAGAACTATTTTTTTATACGACATCAAATACAAAAAATATTAAATAAATTAGATCTCAAATCAACTGGTGTGTTCACCACGCGACTTTCAAATCATCATTTATTTGAAGTCATCGCGACACTACTAATTTACACCCCTTTCTTTATATCGTTTTTTTTTATTTTCTCAAAAACGGCTTTAACGATCTTTTTAAAAATTAGTGTATTTATCAACAAGTGTCATATAATAGTTGTGTCAAATTTTTAATCCGATTGAATTAAAGGAAGGGGTTGTAAATTAGGAGTGTCGTAAAATAAATATTTTAATCGTTCATATCTCGTTCGAAAGTCGCAGAGCCTTGAAATTTTATTTTTATTTATTTTATTTCATTCTTTCAACGGCTAGAAGCCTCAATTTACAAAATTATAAAATTATATATTACATACACAACAATATATTACAATACTCATTAAATACATCAACACAATACATAATTATACATTAGCATTATATTAGTTATTCATAGATTACTGTGAGCTTCTTGAATAAAGCCGCTACCTTATTGATTTCCAAAGAAAATTCCTGAGGATTAACCAATTTTGGAGCCAACTCATTGTAACAATGGCAGAGTCTGAACACTGGATTTCTTTCAGGATGTCTACCAGTAGGCATCTCTGGATAGAATGGCATTGTTTTTCTTAATGCATAATTGGAGCTATGTAGAGGAAAGAGAGCAGCAAGCTCTACATTTTACCTGTGAAAGTATCGCTCCTTTTGGTTATGAGGTTTGTAAGACCCCAAGGAAGCTGTTAATTACTTTATAAAAAAATAGAATGTTTCGATAGGGCTGCTGGGTTCGATTATCTAGTTAATTAATATTATACATATATGATATCCTGTAAAAGCGCAAATGGAGGGGAGACAAGGTAATTCTCTGCAAAAGCGTATGAAATAAAAAAGATAAAACAATTTAACTTTGATATAAAATTTATTCAGTAATTAATAGAGGGAAGGTTATGATAGAATAGGAGTTAGGTGGATGTATTAAGAGTGTTTGAGGAAGGTACAGGACATTTGAAGACCGGTTCCCGTTCCGCGTTCCTTACGTAAAAATTGAAGATGCCGTGTGTAGGCTGGGAGCGCTGTGCAAGATGTAGCGCAAAATGCCCTTTCTGTATTTGTTCAGAAAGAGAAGGGTTGCCGCTTGGTTGGGCAAGGGTATATATATGTTGTTGTTTGCCAAGCGAATCGGGCAAACAAAACATACATTTGGGTAAGAGTGGCTTAGGTTATTAATGAACCTTTCAGTGGTATTGCCGCATGTGGATTAGGGCAAGGTATTGTATCTGTTTTGTGCTTTGCCAATCGAGAGGACGGCAAAACATCTACAATGAGGTAACCTTCAGAGGAAAAGAGAGAAAATAATTAAAGATATGAACACGTAAATGATATGAATTTTAGCTATCAGAAAGAACATGCTTACCTTCAGACTCATACAAGCCTAGCGCATAGCACACCGTGTAAATTTAAATGATATTTACCCTTTGGTGGTTAATAGTATAAGAATGAATTGGCATGGTCGCCTGGACCTCGAGAGAAAAAATGTTGGTGGGGAGGGTAGTTGCAGATGCCGACTATAGGGGCCTGAGTGCTTTTATATAGTGACTGATTTGACCATGTGAAAAATTGTGGCAATTTTGAACAACCTGGCCCGAAATAATTTTATATATAAATATGCAATCAGAGGCGATCATACAGGAATTTACAGAAGCTAGGCAGAAAGACTCAGCAGCAAGAGTGTAGTCATGATTAAATCTTGACATTGGATTATCAGTAAGGGATGTTAATTTTCTTAGAACTTTGTGCTGAACTCTCTCAATCCTATCAATGTCACCCCTCAAATTCGGTCTCCAAATAGCAGATGCATACATAATTATAGATTTAGTTAGAGTTGAATATAGGTATTTAATCACATCAGGACTTTTGAATGACTTAGTGCTACGAGATATAAAACCCCAACTCTGATTAGCTCTACCCACCACATATGTGATGTGCTCTTTAAAGGTGAGTTTGGAATCGAAAATAACTCCAAGGTCTTTAATAGAGATAACTCTAATACAGGTAGTGCCATTTTCGAGTATATAATTGAATTTTATATATATATATATATAATATATATACTAGTGTCTAAAAATTTATTTTATTTATTTATTTTAATATGAGGGTATATATTTATATATTTAATTCCTAACACAAGTACCAATTTTTCTTTGCGCTTAAAATTGGGCGTTAAAATAAAAATGACACCAGAGTTCATTGAACATTATCAAAACTTCAAAATACAATAATCTGTCACTCTATATAATACACATATTTACATTAAGCCATCCTATAAGCAAACCATTTTCATATTTGCACATTCATCGGTTTATCAGGCTATTGCCAGCATTTAATTTTGTACAATTTTCAATTATAAATATATTCTCATTTCAAATTGTTAATAGGAATCCTAAAATTCAGTTATTGAAAAAAAGGAAATTCAAATTAACATTTCATTTATTCTGAAATAATCGCGAATTTGCTAATTTTAAAGCGCACAGAGCTTCTGTAATCGGTAAAATGATTAAATGTAATAAATAATCCGAAAAATATTAAATACCATTGATTTTATTTTCTTACCCACAATTTTATTTTAAATTTTGAAGGCCCTCTAAAATATTAGTTGCACCGGACCTCGCATTTTTTCTAAAAGGCCCTGTCTAAATGTTTATTTAATCAAGAAGAGAATAACCTCATTTATTTCTCTCGATTACATCTTTTAATTTAATATTTATAAATTCAGGGGTCCCCACAGGGGAGGAGGGGGGATTAAGACGCAGAGTGCGTCATTGAAATTTCTGGGGTGGAGGTTGATAATTCCTTTATTTTAGAATTACTATATGCGGTCGGTGCCAAACAAACTATAAGCGAGCGTACCCGCCAAACGTACTAAGTAAGATCCGTCGAGTGCGATTCATAAAATGTATATGTTTGGCACCGACTTCAAAAAGTAATTTCATGTTAAAATTTTGTCGTTTAGTTGTAACTAAATAAGATAATTATTTTATACCTTTTAGTGGATTTTATTTTATTTTTAATTTCTTATTATTTTATTTGTTGCATTTAATTTTTTTGAAGTCGGTTTTTTATTTTTTTATAAAAATTATTTTTCTTTATCTTTTTTTAGTGGTGTTATTAATAGTTACTTAATATAATACCTTGAATGCATCTCGTAAGAGAAAGCGTCGGACGGATGAATCAGAAAATGATAATAAAATTCAATTTATAAATATAGAAATTCTCTCGAAATGTTTGCGGGTTTTAAATGAATGTTTTAAGATTTTTTTTTATAAAAGATTTTATTTATTATAATTTCTATTATTTGGTCATAAGATTTGGAGATTTACGTTATTTCCTCATTGAACATATCTTCAGAACTTCACCAAATTAATATGGTACCACCTCTAAAGTACCCTCTTTCTAATAAAAAAAGAATCATTAAAATCGGTTCATAAACAAAGAAGTTATGCCTGAAAAAACATATCAAAAAAGGTCCAATACCAATGAAAAAAAACGGGACCAATCGGAAGCTAGACTGAACCCAAATAAAAAAAAATGATCAAAATCGGTTCACAATTGGCGGAGATATGAGGTAACATAGACACAAAAAAAAAATTTCAGTCGAATAGAGAACCTCCTTCTTTTTTGAAGTCGGTTAAAAATAAAAATGGTCAAGTCTTATAACTTCTAATTTTTTAGAAATGAATAAAATGGGGGGGGGCTACTTTTCATGAAACTGGGGGAGTCATGAAGCTAGGGTGTGGGTGAGCGCTCCTGATAAATTTCTAATTATTTATGGATACAGCCCTGTCTTTAAAGTGGAATTGACTTTTGCTTCCAGGAAGAAAATTCAAGTGCTTTAAAATTAAAAGATTTGGAGAAAATAGAACTGACTAGCGTATTCTAATTAATTTAAAATTGATTGGAAATTTTTTATAAATTACCAAAGAAACATTCTTACTGTATTTCTAGTTAAAAAAATCGATTGGTTAAAACAAGAAGTGACTCGGAGACAAATGCCAATTTAATTATTGTGCTTAGTTGTGCATTGCATTGAGGGCTCTAGCGAAAGAATGCTCGGAATTCGGTCTCTCATGAATTTTCCAAAGATTTGTCTCCATTTTAGAGCCATCATAAATAAGACATGTGTTTTTCTTATCTTTCCGAGCAAAAATCACGATCATATTAATTCTTGAATATAATATATTGCGACTGAAGTGATGAGTCGGAAACTATTAAAACTTATGTCATAATAAATGTTTTAAAGGAAGACGCTACTCGAATTTTATTTATTGGATTTTATGTATTATTTATTTCTCTCGATTACATCTTTTAATTTAATATTTATAAATTCAGGGGTCCCCACAGGGGGGAGGGGGGGATTAAGACGCAGAGTGCGTCATTGAAATTTCTGGGGTGGAGGTTGATAATTCCTTTATTTTAGAATTACTATATGCGGTCGGTGCCAAACAAACTATAAGCGAGCGTACCCGCCAAACGTACTAAGTAAGATCCGTCGAGTGCGATTCATAAAATGTATATGTTTGGCACCGACTTCAAAAAGTAATTTCATGTTAATATTTCGTCGTTTAGTTGTAACTAAATAAGATAATTATTTTATACCTTTTAGTGGATTTTATTTTATTTTTAATTTCTTATTATTTTATTTGTTGCATTTAATTTTTTTGAAGTCGGTTTTTTATTTTTTTTATAAAAATTATTTTTCTTTATCTTTTTTTAGTGGTGTTATTAATAGTTACTTAATATAATACCTTGAATGCATCTCGTAAGAGAAAGCGTCGGACGGATGAATCAGAAAATGATAATAAAATTCAATTTATAAATATAGAAATTCTCTCGAAATGTTTGCGGGTTTTACATGAATGTTTTAAGATTTTTTTTATAAAAGATTTTATTTATTATAATTTCTATTATTTGGTCATAAGATTTGGAGATTTACGTTATTTCCTCATTGAACATATCTTCAGAACTTCACCAAATTAATATGGTACCACCCTAAAGTACCCTCTTTCTAATAAAAAAAGAATCATTAAAATCGGTTCATAAACAAAGAAGTTATGCCTGAAAAAACATATCAAAAAAGGTCCAATACAATGAAAAAAAACGGGACCAATCGGAAGCTAGACTGAACCCAAATAAAAAAAATGATCAAAATCGGTTCACAATTGGCGGAGATATGAGGTAACATAGACACAAAAAAAAAATTTCAGTCGAATAGAGAACCTCCTTCTTTTTTGAAGTCGGTTAAAAATAAAAATGGTCAAGTCTTATAACTTCTAATTTTTTAGAAATGAATAAAATGGGGGGGGGCTACTTTTCATGAAACTGGGGGAGTCATGAAGCTAGGGGTGTGGGTGAGCGCTCCTGATAAATTTCTAATTATTTATGGATACAGCCCTGTCTTTAAAGTGGAATTGACTTTTGCTTCCAGGAAGAAAATTCAAGTGCTTTAAAATTAAAAGATTTGGAGAAAATAGAACTGACTAGCGTATTCTAATTAATTTAAAATTGATTGGAAATTTTTTATAAATTACCAAAGAAACATTCTTACTGTATTTCTAGTTAAAAAAATCGATTGGTTAAAACAAGAAGTGACTCGGAGACAAATGCCAATTTAATTATTGTGCTTAGTTGTGCATTGCATTGAGGGCTCTAGCGAAAGAATGCTCGGAATTCGGTCTCTCATGAATTTTCCAAAGATTTGTCTCCATTTTAGAGCCATCATAAATAAGACATGTGTTTTTCTTATCTTTCCGAGCAAAAATCACGATCATATTAATTCTTGAATATAATATATTGCGACTGAAGTGATGAGTCGGAAACTATTAAAACTTATGTCATAATAAATGTTTTAAAGAAGACGCTACTCGAATTTTATTTATTGGATTTTATGTATTTATCTCTTATGTTCATTTGGATTTTATTTACCAGTATAATAGAATATTTGATCATATTATTCGTATAAATGTTTATATGTATATGTATACACGTGTATATCTATATACGAATATATATTTCATAAGCTAGGTAAAAATTTTCCTTGACTTTAATTTAATCTTGTTTCTTAGAGGAATAAAGGTGAACATATTTTTTGTCAAGTTGATTCATAATACGATATGAGTTCTCTTAAAAAGCCTTGTGAAATTTCTTCCATTTTAAAGGTTTTGATGAAAACAAAATAAACAAGTTTTGTTTCATTTACAAGTGTGTCAGGAATGAAAGGAAGAAAGCAAGAAAGTCGGGAAGCCCCTTTTCTCGCTTTCTTTGTTTGCATCAATCAAAATAAAAAATAAAAAATAAAGTGGAGACAATATCATTCGTTGTTTACATTGCTTTAATTATTATTCTTCATAGAAAGGAAATATTTTTCAATTATTTTTGTATTCAACCAATTCAAAAATCAATTCGATTTTTTTTTTTTATACTTTCACTTACATAGTGAAGCATAAAATTAAAGTAATTAGTAGAGATTGTGGTGTTGGTGCAAGGTGAAACATCTTTAATAAATAAAGATTATGTTTAATATTAATTTACTATGAGTTAAGGATTCTTGGTCACTTATTTCACATTAAAATTAAAAAATTAAAAGATGTAAAATTTGTTTTCTTTTTCAATATATATATTTCGGGCTATCAACCCATCTTCAGTAAGTACAGAAAGTAACTAATTCAACTTATTAAATAACAGGTTATATATATGTTTATTGAAGAGAGGGAAGGAATGTTTGAATTATTTTAAAGGACACTTTCTCTTAGGCTATTGTTAAGTGAAAATATCAGGTTGGGTAGGGTTTGTTGACATATGTGTGGATAGATAAAAGAAAAGTTAGAAGTTCATTGACTTGTGTCTCTACGCTGGCAATAAATTTTTGGCTTTGTTATTAATAGGTCAATAATCAACTTGATGTAAAACAAAATATAATAATTGACCTATTAATAACAAAGCCAAAAATTTATTCCCAGCTGTAGAGACACAAGTCAATGAACTTCTAACTTTTCTTTTATCTATCCACACCTATGTCAACAAACCCCTACCCAACCTGATATTTTCACTTAACAATAGCCTAAGAGAAAGTGTCCTTTAAAATAATTCAAACATTCTTTCCCTCTGTTCAATAAACATATATATAACCTGTTATTTAATAAGTTGAATTAGTTACTTTCTGTACTTCCTGAAGATGGGTTGATAGCCCGAAATATATATATTGAAAAATAAAATTTTTTTACATCTTTTAATTTTATAATTTTAATGTGAAATAAGTGACCAAGAATCCTTAACTCATAGTAAATTAATATTAAACATAAAAATCAAAGTATTTCATTTACGTTCGGGAGAGTCTTCTATCTCCAAAACTATAATATATAAGTTAATTTCACTCGGATAACTCCAAGTGATATCATTCTTAACGTGACCACTGACCATACCCCCTGTTTTGAATTAGACGATTCCGTTTTTAGTGTAGCTTAATCCGTTGTTCCCAAGTACAGCTTCGGGATGCCGAAATACCCCTTTTTCAGAATGAGAACAACCCACGGTATCAATTTCAAAAAAGAGAATTATTAATTGTTACCAAGATACAGAAGTATTTGATGAATATTCACTTATTTCTAACTATTATAAAAAAATTATATTATTCAAAAAAGAGAATTATTAATTGTTACCAAGATACAGAAGTATTTGATGAATATTCACTTATTTCTAACTATTATAGATTACAGTTGCTTCCTGTATCTCCTGAAGATGGGTTGGTCACCCGAAATATATATATCGAGATTGAAGATTCTCTAAAATAAATTCGTTTTATTTTTTTGTATCTTAATGTGAAACCTACCAAGTATTTTATCCAGATAATCAGTTACTTGCCTGTATCTCCTGACACGATGGGTTGGTCACCGAAATATATATATCGAGATTAAAGATTCTCTAAAAATAAATTCGTTTTATTTCATTTCTTGATATCTTAATAGATGACACCTACCAAGTATGATTTATCCAGTAAATTTGAAACTGTTTCACCAATACGGCAACACCAATATCTTTAAAACTATTATAGATTACACCCTAAAAAGGTACAGAATGGAACACTGGGAATGTTTTAACCCAGGACTGTCCTCGGAGTGGCCCGCGGGCCGCATGCAGCCCAGCACTGCCATAAGTGTGGCCCAACATAAAATCATATACTTCCTAAAACATTGAGATGTACATTTATTCCCTTTTTCGAAATATGAATGTACATTTGTACAATACATGAAGCTTTTTTCATTAATAAAATTCACTAAAAGCAAAATTATAAGCTCAACTATTATATAAGATAAAAAAATAATGAAGTTTAGAATATTTAAAAATTCTTCTTCTTCTCATATTTTCGTTTTTTTTTAATATTTATTATTTCAGTAATTTCTACATATGCTACGACACTAACCACAAGTCTATAGTTATACTAGTTATTATATTATTAGGAGACTAGGAATTTGGTTTTTCTAGAACAATCACAATTAATTGATAATTTCTCACCTGGACTAAAAATTGTCAGGACTTGTCTTTTAGATCTTTGCACGTTCTTACATGTCAATAGATAATGGATGGCCAAGGATTAATATATCCGTGACCCTTTTAAAAAATAAACAAGGAATTGGGTTTTTCTAGAACAATCACAATTAATTGATAATTTCTTTTCTGGACTAAAACTTGTCAGGACTTGTCTTTTAGATCTTTGTACGTTCTTACATGTCAATAGATAATGGATAATCAGGGAAATTAATCCGTGACACTTTTAAAAAATAAATTATCATTCCTCATATCCTTCTTTAACCCCATTCGATTTAAACCAGGGCTGTCCAACCCGTGGCCAAATATAAAGTCATAATATTCCTTAAAACATGGAGATTTATATGTAGATACTGGAAAACACACAACAATTTGGCCTGATAATTTTTTTTTCTAAAATAAGAAATCTGAAAATCTACTGTGAAGTTTTCGAAAAATAAAAGATGCTAATTTTAAATTTAGAATCTTGAATTAGAGATTTCAAGATTTCCTAAAAAAATCATCATTTTGATCTATTTTTGACTCTATTTTCATTATATATAATTTTTTGCTTCCAAACTTTCTGATTGAATGTATACATATACATATACGAGAAGCAATTTTCAAGTATAAAATTTACGAAAAGTAAAATTAGAAGCTCACTATAAGCTAAAAAATAATAAAGCTCTTATTTCTACATTATTAACTATATTGTTAGAGTTCGTGGCTGTGATGAAACTGTATTAGATGAAGGAGGAGGTATCAGCCAAAGATGGAATCACTGGGTTCATATAAAACGTTTCGGCCTGAATTTATTTGGCCATCTTCAGTTAATTAAGAGTTATACACAAAATGCGGTACACATATGTGATCGAATCAAGCCTTGTTAAAAATAAAAATTTTAGTTTCATGTAAATTTATTATTATGTCTAGGCACGTTATAAATTTACATGAAGCTAAAATTTTTATTTTTGACAAGGCTTGGTTCGATCACATATGTGTACCGCATTTTGTGTATAACTCCTAATTAACTGAAGATGGCCAAATAAATTCAGGCCGAAACGTTTTATTAAAGGTGTTTTATTGGACCCAGTGATTCCATCTTTGGCTGATACCTCCTCCTTCATCATTATAAATAAAGTTATGCCAATAAACAGAGTTGCAAGTCGCAGTTCTTAAAGCAATATTAATTACCGAAGTAAATTTTAAGAAATCCTGCCAAGAATTTCATTCTTATTTGAAATCAACACCAAATACGTAATACGTTCTTCAGAAAATATAAGACCAGCTAAATTATTTATTTCTACCTGTTTATTCCTGTTCTTTACATTAATAAAGGATAACTATGAAGAAATATTCTTTTTCTTAAATATACTTACCTAAAAATTAGTAGATGTTACGTTTTTGAAGAAAAAATAAATTCAAAACCAAAATATTCTTTATTGCAACACTTTATAAAAACACAATTAACTACCATATGTATGGAGGGGAGAGTTGATTCGTTTTAATAACTGAAAAGTGGGTTCAACTAGACCCGAAACATGTCTTAGACCAGGGCTGTCCAACCCGCGGCCCAGCACTGCAATGAATGTGGCCAGAAATAAAATTATAAACTTTCTTAAAGATTTTGATGTTCTTACTGGAAAACATATCTAATTTAATTTGACCTTATATAATTTTTTTTCTAAAATAAAAGAAATGGAAACGCGATTAAGAATACAAAAAAAATAAAAACTTTTTCAAGACTCGGTACTCTTTCTAGTTAAAGCCGCAACAAGTAATTTCTTTTGTAGATTTTTGTCTGAAATTTAATGAAGTTCAATTGAATATTCTCTCTCTCTATATATATAACGGTATCGTTTTGATCCGAGTTTCAAAAGGCCATTCCTAGAATAATAGAAATTAAGAAATTAATCTCTAATAGTCTGAAACAGGTCTATTCTTGTAAGTGGATGCCACTTACAAGTCCAGGCCTGTTTCAGGGATCCTTGCAATACACCTTAGCTCTAAAGAAAGAGAGATCATTCTATTCGCGCTCTTTGCAATTATTTTTATCCATATTATTATAGATGAAGAGGAATCAGCTAAAGTTGGATGCGCTGGGTTCATTAAAACACCCTCAATAAAACGTTTCGGTTTGAATTTATTTGGCCATCTTCAGTTAATTGGGCTACAAAATTTACAAATAGATGAAGCTACAATTTTTGGTTCGATCACATATGTGTACCGCATTTTGTGTATAACAGTAAGTTTAAAAAACCAACTTGGTCAACTTGTAAAATTATGATAATAAGTATAAAATAAATCAATGTTAACATCTATTTGTAAATTTTGTAGCCCAATTAACTGAAGAAGGCCAAATAAATTCAGTCCGAAACGTTTTATTCAGGGTGTTTTATTGAACCCAGCGCATCCAACTTTGGCTGATACCTCCCCTTCATCTAATACAGTTTCATCACAGCCACAAACTCTAACAACATTATTTTTATCCATCAGATTCAAATGAAAGAATCGCTCACCCGTACATTAAATAATAAAAAAGTAAAAACTAGTTTAAGGCTCGGTAAACTAGAGCTGCCCTAATAAGTATTAATAAACTTAAATATAAATTGTTCACTTATGGCTATACTATAACATCCTCTTAAAATCTCAATAGAATAATTAATCACATAGTATTAGCCTAAATTGATAAGTAACTGAGGCAAAACATATCATATAATTATTTATAGGTATCATCATCATTGAGTATACAGTCCTAAGACTGGTTTGATGCAACAATCCGTCTCCACTCGACTCTGTCCCCCGCCAGCTGTTTGACCTCTCTAAATGTCTGGCATCCCATATCCCCAATTATTTGGTTGAAATATTCTAATCTGGGTCTTTCCCTTCCCTTTTCTTTGCCACCTCCCCTCCAAGATATCTCTAAGCAGTCCCCCATGTCTCAGTGTGTGCCCCACATCTGACCTCTTCTCTTCTTCAGACACTTCCACAAGGTTCTTCTTTCTCCGATTCTTCCAAGAACTTCTTCATTTGTAATTTTATCCATCCATTTGATATCCATCATACTTCTGTAGCACCACATGTCGAAAGCCTCTAATCTCTTTCTCTCCGCTTTTCTAATTGTCCAGGTTTCACACCCGTACATGGCTATGCTCCATACATATGTCTTCAATAGCAACTTCCTGTTTTCTAAGCTGATTGAGGAGGAGCATAGTAGTTTTTGTTTTGAATTAAACCCCATTTTTACTTGGGCAATTCTTGATTTAATTTCGATTTCGCTCCTCCCATCCCATGTTATTTTACTTCCTAGGTAGCGGAATTCCTTAACTCCTTCTAGGTTTTCTTGGTTAATTTTGATGCATTCCTGTCTCGTTTGTTCTTTTTTTGTACATACTAGGACCTTGGTTTTATTCTTGTTTATTTTCATTTTGATTTCTTCTATTAGGATTTGGTTAATTCCATTCAAGGCGTCCTCTAATTCTTTTTTATTGCTTCCTAGAAGGGCAATGTCATCGGCAAATCTTAACATAGCGATCTTTTGACCTTGGATTTCGATACCTGTATCAATTTTGTCTTTGAATTCTTTAATCGCTTCTTCTATGTATAAGTTGAAAATCATGGGTGACAGCACACATCCTTGTCTTACACCTTTTTTTATTTTGGCTTCTCTTGCTCATCTCCAATATTTATAATTGCCGTCTGGTTTTGATATAGATTGTAGATTAGTCTTCTCTCCCTGAATTTTATTCTCGCCTGTTTTAATATTTTAAACATAATTTCCCAATTGACGTTATTGAATGCTTCGAATCGAAGTGAAAATAAGATAGTCATAATTGAATTACCGTTTGGATTATGATTAGGAATGGAGAGATACGCACTATTCAGGTTTATTTTCTATCTTTATAATACAATCATTTCTGTGATATCTTATCGTCACTTTTGTTTTATTATTCTTCTGAAGCTACCACTTTAATTCCAATTGGGAATAATTTAATTTTAATACTATCATAGTATCTAATTAACCAAAGTGGGTCGTAATCTGGTTTATAATATTTAGCCTAAGCCCTCTCCAAATTTACGCTTAAACAAATCAAATTCAATTATTGTAATTGAAATTTAGAGAATTTCTATTCCATAATAATTCATAGAAAGGTATCACATTATTTTGTATTAGAATAAATCAATATTTACTAATGTAATCACTAGAGTTCGAATTTTTGTACAGGAAAAATATCATTAAAAATGTACATTTACAAATAATAAAATTTGCCATTGAAAGTAGGAAAATAAATATACAAAAATAAATCATTTTAATTAAGTAATTTTAAGATTTTTAAGAGACAAGATCTTTCGAAATCTCTGTATTTAGGCGATTGAAATTAAATTATTTTATTTTCTTAAAATTCAATAAACTCACTGATTTTTAATTAAATAATAATACTATTGTGTTAAGCCTAAAAAAGGTTTGTATATAAAGAAGTCAAGCACACTTTTAACCAAAATTAAAACATATAATTTTTAATTATAATTAAGTTAATCAAAATTTATTTTTTGAAATACCTGTTTGTGTGCTTATGCCTTTTCTATAGAGAAGAGTGAAAATCTCAAAAAAATTAAAAAAAAGACAATTTTCTTCAACTCTTTATTTTGAAAATACAAATATTTTGGCAGCAGAATGAACTTTCTACGATTTTCCGTTCTTGAGTTAACGCGGGTATTTTCTTTTTATTAACCGACTTCAAAAAAGGAGGAGGTTCTCTATTCGACTGAATTTTTTTTTTTTTTTTTTTTTTGTCTATGTTACCTCATATCTCTCGCCAATTGTGAACCGATTTTGAAAAAAAAATTTGCATTGGGTTCGGTCTACCTTCCGATTGGTCCCATTTTTTTTCATAGATATTAGACCTTTTTTTGTTAGGTTTGCTCATACCTAACTTCTTTGTTTATGAACCGATTTCGATGATTCTTTTTTTATTGGAAATATCTTAGGGATGGTGCGATATTAATTTGGTCAAGTTCTGATGATATGATCACTATTAATAACATCACTAAAAAGAGAAAAATAAAAATAATTTTTAAGAAAAAAATAAAACTGACTTCAAAAAAATTAAATGCAACAAATAAAATACACTAAAAGGTATAAAATAATTATTAACTTATTTAGTTACAACTAAACTACGAAATATTAACATGAAGTTACTTTTTTAAGTCGGTGCCAAACATACACCTTTTATGAATCGCATTGGCACCGAGTACAAAACGTAATTTCATGTTAATATTTCGTAGTTTAGTTGTAACTAAATAAGTTAATAATTATTTTATGCCTTTTAGTGTATTTTATTTGTTGCATTTAATTTTTTTGAAGTCGGTTTTATTTTTTCTTAAAATTATTCTTTTTTAAAAATATTTTTTGGGTACCCCCTCCCCGAAAAATTCTGGTTATATTTCTGCTTATTTGGTTCATCTCCCTGTCTATATTTTGTTTCTAACTAGAAATATATAAGTTCAGATATTATTTTCACTTAATATTTGACAAAGTCACCTGCATTCGATTCGCGATTGAGCACCCCCCGTGATAGTATCTATAGAAAAGTGAAAGGGCAGAGACATTTCTTCGATGAGCTAGCGAGTCGAGGGAGTCGGCGATGGTAGAATCGTCAATTAGCCTGACAGCTCGTTTCTGAATTGCATCCTGGGTAGCGAGAGAATATTTAGAGGCTCCTCTCCACAGATAAGAGCCATATTCGAGACCTGTGTGCCGCGAGAGATTGTTAAATGTACTGCGAGCGTTTGACAAATGATTAAAATTGCATGGGTTTTGTAACTTTGAAATAGTAGGTATTTGTAATTACTTTTTTTTGTATCATACAACTTTTACTTTTTTTATATTTTGATGTGGCGCAAATGATTCCAGATATTTTTAGTGTGTTGTCAACCAAAAAAGGATGAGAATCACTGTTCTATTTAAAGTTATTACAGATTATTTTATAAATTAAAGTACTAGATTTATTTCAATATACCTTTAGTATCCCTTATAAAATAATAATTTCGGGACCTGTGTCGCTTTATTTTGCTACAGAAAATACTATAAAATATAGAGTACAACATATTTTGTTTACTATATCTATATATATTCCGTTTCACATATATTCAATTATAACTTTTTCTTTCCAACAGAACTGATAAACAGTTTGTCTTTGTCAATTCCCTGCAACTTAAACTAAACGTAGTCCAATAGAAATCTCTATTATTAGCCTAATATTTTGCCTACTTGTTTCAGAAAATTTCTATAAAATATCTGGGGGCACGACAGTGCAGTGTATACTGTAAGAGAGAGGAGGGGGGAGGACTTTGGATGTCCACTAAGAATTATATGTTGGACAGAGAGAGAGGTGGATATAGTCTGAAATTTTTAAAATTTATTAAATTTGAAAACATTATTTGAAGAACGTCCTATAATATTTATTTATTTATTTATTTCAACGGCATGTGCCTTTAAAAACATTACAAAAAGTAATACAAAGAAACACTACTTAGTAAAAAGTAGAAAAAAAACAATAAAGTTAAACATACAAATAATAAACAATAATACAGAGTAAATCAGATATAATAATTATGATAGTGAGTATTTAAATATATGAAAGTGTGTTTATTTTTATAATTCTAGACATTCTGTTGGTATCTATAGTAAAATTCAAAACGCATGTTTTTTGGGAAAGGGCGTTATAAGCGATGCTTAATCTATAAATAGGGTTGGTTTCGGAATGACGTGTAAATGGAACTGGTGGATAGAATGGTTGATTCTGTCGTAGTGGGTACGAAGGATTGTTCAGTGGAAAAAGAATTCTAAGCTCAGGACAACGAATGGTATCAGACATAATTTTAAAAGTGAATAAGTTGTCGGAAGCAACCATAGACGAAAGAATAGTTGACATGGCCGAAAGTTTCAGCGATTTTCGAGTAGTCATGATCGTATCTGGACATAGGGCTACCAGAAAGAGACGCTAGATGTCTCAAAACTTTATGCTGAATTCTTTCAAGTCTAGCTATGTTGGTTTTTTGATTCGGTCTCCAGATTGTTGAAGCATACATTACGACAGATTTAATCATACTTATGTATAGGTATCTGATACAATTGGGGCTCCTAAAAGCTTTAGTGTTGCGAAATATGAACTCCCCAAGTTCGGTTAGCTTTACTAACCACATGATTAATATGTTCATTAAACGTGAGCTTTGAATCAAAGGTGTGGAATGGAAGTTACTTAATGCAATAAGAAGTATCGTCCAGATAGTAATTGTATGAGATAAAATATTCCTTTTTTGAGAATGAAATGGTGAAGCATTTGTCAAAATTTAGAAAAAATAAGTTTGCTTTGCACCAGATAGTTAAGTTTTTTAGGTCGGATTGTAGCTTTTTGCAGTCTGAAACTTTAGAAATGTCAAAAAACAATTTGATATCGTCTGCGAATAGCAATATACTATCAAGCGCGATTAAATTCACTTTATTTACATCCTATCGATACCTAACTATGAGTTATTGACTCTTCGATGTCTCCATCTAAGCTGAAAGACGAACAGGACTGAGTCTTGACACAAAAGTATCACTAATAAATATACTGTAATAAAAAATACTTTTATTAAACTTAGTTTCTCTATCTATAGAGCTTGATATTTGGTTTCTCATGCAATAGCAATACGTAATGTACATTTATCTTTAAGCAATGTGAAGGCATTCTTTTCCATTCCCCAAGAGATCTTCAAGTTTTTATTTTCAAGGTTTTATTCATATTTCAGATACGCCAAGAATGTCAGCATTTTGGTTATTCTAAGTTGTTTTGATTATATAATTTTCATTAGTTTTCAAATCAGGATTCTAAATCTATAGAAATCAAAGAAAATGGTCAACTACTAAATCCGATTTGTTATGGATTATTTTTATTATGTCAGAAGGGTTGTATTCACCTCTTCGGGACTTGAAACTTAAGGAGGTTCTTTCGTGACAATCCACACGAAAAGTTTTAGCCTCGTACCACTCTATAAATATGAACGGAACTTTTAGTTTTACTTTTAGAACTTTTAATTTTAGGTTATGTTTTTTTAACGTGACTGTCCACTCACACTACGAATTCTCTATATGGATACACAGATACAAGCCGGATCGTTTCCAAGCCATTGTGCTTATATCCCCTCCAGTAAAAATAATCGCTCAAATATGTTTTTTTTTTGCTTTTTGTCAAAACTACGTGGTAAATAATTTCAATTTTTTTTAAGTTACTCCGAATATATTATTCTAACAAATATTAGTTTTTCATCAAGATGGTGAAAGACCTTCAATGAAAAAAGTAAAATAATGATCATATCCCCGCCCTTTCCCTATCTACCCTATGTTAAAAATGTCATTTTTAATTGCAATTATTTCATGTTTGGTGTGGTAAATCGTCTTCAAATTTTAACAGTATATGTATTATGCATTTAATGACTTATATTCCAAGTTTCAAAAACTTCTTGAATTTTTGCATTTGTGAAAGAACTACCTTAATGTCAAGAAATGCAATCAGGGCATTTTGCTTTTTTTAATGAAATTGAAGAAGTTACACCAAAGAGGTGCATCCATAAAAGGCCTGGGTTTGGCCCTCCATCCTGAAAAGAAGAAAAATAGGAGATTTTATGGGCTGAGTAGGAGTCGAAGGTGTCTTAGGGTGCGGGTCTTAAACAACTTAAGGTTATAAGTCGCGGGGAAGATGGTGGGTGGGAGCGAGTTCCAGTCTCTGGAGGTCGTGGAGATAAAAGAGATGGCGAAAGCGCTGGTTTCATTTTTATCCAATTTGACAGCGAAGGGGTGCTGAGCGTGTTTCTCGCAAAGAGAGCTTTAGGCGGCATAATTGATTTCTGCATTGAAATCTTATCAGGGAATTTCAATGAGTTAGAATCGTATGATATGTTTGGGAGGTTTCTATCGATGCGCGTAGAGATTAGGCAACATTGAGTTTTGACTGCTGAAAGTTAACCGAAGTTTAACCCACATCTGACATATACCAAATTTTTTTCACTCGATCTTTATCATTAAAAAATTTCTCTGTCGCTTCATTTTAAATCTTAATATACAGCCAAACCATAGATTTTGATTATAATATTTTGAGGCTTTCGTTTTGTGAAAATTTCTAAAATTCGAATAGCAATGGAACGCTAATTTCAATATGGATTCTAAATCATGATTCTATTTTGTACTGTGTTTATCACCCCAGTGACCGGAAACTAGACCAGCACATTTAGTCTCATATGAAGGTTCTTGGGGTCAAATACTGCTATATCCACCCTCTCCCAAAGATCCTTAAGAGCTAATCCTGGACAATCAATCATCCCTCTGAGCTCTTGTTGTCACAGACTATACCAGGACTCTAGACAATGTTACTCCTTAATCAAGTTGTGAAGGAATAGAGGAAATCGGTTTACACCAGCAGACAATCCTATGATGTTCTAAGGCTACTTATGCAAATCATTCACCTGGTGTTCCTCAAACTTCTTTCATTTGAACATTTCCCATATGGAATCCGGAAAATCTAAACCACGCATGACACCTTGGAGTGGAGATCTGACTGCATTGGGAATTCTACTGGTCTACATCCTCAACACCCTCTTTAATTTGCTCTTAAAAATCATCAACTCTACTTAAAGCAAATATTTTTTTTTTTTCATTTATTTAATGTCGTTTTTTATGCTTCTAAGGCCATCAACGACCACCTTCAAGATACAATTATTATTACATCATTTCATTTTGGATATACATTAAAACAAAAATATATATATATATATATATATATATATATATAAACTTATATGCACTTATACAATTCCACTTCCTTTAAAAATTCTATTGTACTTTCAGTTCCAGACTTGGTGCTTAAACATTGTTTCATATCCTTAGGTAGGTCAGTTTTTATTCTTGCATTTTCCAAATAAACACATTCAATTAAAATGTGTTGGACTGTCACTAATTCACCACACTTTTCACATACTGGGGTTTCCTTGTTACACATTAAATGTCCTATGAGTCAAGTTGGTATGCCCCATTCTGAGCCTGTCAATAATCACTTGAACTTTTCTATTCAGATTTGAACTCGGTGTTGCTTGATACGTTGACTCTCTCACAGTTTTCAACTTGGACATCTCGTACTCCTTCCAGTCTTTATCCCATTTTTCTCTTATTTTAAACCGGACTAATTTTTTATGTCTTCGGGTGTTATATTTTGAATATCATCTGGCTGTTCCTTTTTTTGTGCCTCCTTAGCTTCTCTGTCCACTTGTTCGTTTTCCACAATGCCTTGGTGGCTTGGGAAATAAATTTACATATCTATAGATGAAGATATATACGTATATACAATTTTATTTCAAAGAGAGTTTAGTTTCAAAGGCTGCCCTTCATCTTATTTATTTTTTATTAATACTATTTTATCTTTTTAATGAGCGCAAAACCCCGAATGAATGAAAATTCATGTGTCACCTAGTTCATTCACCTTCAAACAATTATTAGAAAGACGACACACTAAAACCTTTTATTAATCTTTACCTGCAGTGAAAAGAAAGTTTCCTCCTCCCTTAAATAGGAATTTTTTAATTTCAAAAAATGTTTATTTATTTATAATTTTTATTCCAATTTGTATTAAAATCTCTCTCTTGTTCTCCCCATAGTTTTTTTAATTCCTACGCTCTTGATAATAATAATAGTAATAATAATGGTTATTATTAAATTGGATAATTATGATAATAGAAGCGACCGCGCCATTAGAAACTTTTCCGGATTCACGTTTTTGGTAAAGTCTAAAAAGTCGGGCAACATTTCTTCTTATATACTCGGAGTCTATTAAACCATGCATAAGCTTGAAATGTCATTTGCGGTTTAATATTCGCTTTATATGAAACGACTCCAATGAAGGACTAAAATGTCCCAATAAGCAAACCTCGCAATATTATTACACTGTGCTGCTAAATTTACCAACACCTTGCTTCCCAAAGGAAAAATTTCTTTAAAGTCGAAAAAAATACAAAAAGCTCTTTTACTCATTTCTTCACACAGGAAAAATAAAATAAACGACCAAAATACATTTGGATATTTTTCTCAAAGAATTTTATTTTAATTCAAAATAAACAGAAGCTTTTTCTTTGATTATTTTATTTAACTTAGCAAATATGTATTCAAATCATTGGACTCCAAATATTGAACTGACTCTATTGCATGGTCGAATAAAATAAAAATCAGAACTTTCTCCCCCGGCAGGCATTTGCCTAGTCCTAACGCGCCATTTAATTTTGATCCATGTACTCAGTAAAAATGAAAAAATCATTCGAGTAGATGTTTATAAATAATTAAAAATCGAAATTTGTTTATCATGAGCGGGAAAGACATTGTTTTCAAGTCCAAAATGAAAAATAGCGAGAATCGCATGCTCCTAGATCTAGATATTTTTTGAAGCACTGAAAATGACTTTTTTCCTTTACTATATAATATCTAAATCAGGAGTGGCCAACCTTTTTTGAAAGCAAGTGCGCAATCAATATTTTTCATAAGCTTTGCGGAAGCACGGATATAATATAACCAGATTCGAAGCCCGCCTTTGGCATTTTCAAGCTTGATTTTTTTCTGACTTATGTTAATTCGAAAAAAACATAAATATATATAAAATGAAAGATCGTAGTTTTTTCACTTCTTCACTCAAAGATTTTCATTTTTTTCTTCTTATTTGCTTATTTCTTTTTGAAAATATCTTAATCATGTAGAAGAAATATTTTCATTCTGTCTGATTTCAGATACCTATGATTATTTAATAATAAAATTAAAGGAAGCAATAAAGAGTGGGTCTTCTGCTAGAATTATAAATTTTTAATTTATTTAAAATTCGAGCAGAAGACATACTCTTTTACTGTCTCCTTCAATTTTTAAAAATTCTGCTACTCTCGGCAAAAAAGAAACTTTCAATTTAATAATAAAATGTTGTAGAAAGTTTGTTCGAATGGCAAAATTTTTCTATTTTTAAAACAATGAACCGAATAGATTATTGATTGTTCAAATAAAAAACAAAAAATTTTTAAGAAAAAAATAAAAACCGACTTCAAAAAATTAAATGCAACTAATAAAATACACTAAAAGGTATAAAATAATTATTATCTTATTTAGTTACAACTAAACGACGAAATATTAACATGAAATTACTTTTTTAAGTCGGTGCCAAACTAACTATACCTATAAGCGAGCATACCCTCCAAACGTACTAAGTAAGATCCGTCGAGTGCGATTCATAAAAGGTATATGTTTGGCACCAACTTCAAAAAGTAATTTCATGTTAATATTTCGTCGTTTAGTTATAACTAAATAAGATAATAGTTATTTTATACCTTTTAGTGTATATTAGTTGCATTTATTTTTGAAGTCGGTTTTTATTTTTTCTTAAAAATTTTTATTTTTTCTTTTTAGTGATGTTATTGATAGTGATCATATTATCAGAACTTGACCAAATTAATATGACACCATCCCTAAGACACCCCCTTTCGGATAAAAAAAGAACCATCGAAATCGGTTCATAAACAAAGAGGTTAGGTCTAAACAAACCTAAACAAACCTAATAAAAAAGGTCTAATACCTATGAAAAAAAATCGAAAAAAAAATGGGACCAATCGGAAGCTAGACTGGACCCAATGCAAAAAAAATTTTCAAAATCGGTTGACAATTGGCGGAGATATGAGGTAACATAGGCACAAAAAAAAAAAAAAAAAAAAAAAAAAAAATTCAATCGAATAGAGAACCTCCTCCTCTTTTTGAAGTCGGTTAAAAACAAACAAATGTATTTCATGCTTTCGTATCATGCACTTGTATCTTGAAATGCCCTGTGTCAGCATTACTCTAGCTCCAGATAACTTCCTTGGACAGTGTGGTGGTTTTCCATTGATTTACTTTTATCACCACCTGTAAATTAAGCTAGCCGTTTTTTTCTCCCAATTTAAACCATACAGAGAGAATTTTCCAAAAAACAAAAAATAAATAAAAATGTTTTTTTTTCTCTCGTCCGGAAATACATTTCTAATAACTAAATTAATTTTTTATTTGATCTCAAAATGAGGCAATTAAAACCGTGAGAACAGTTATCAGGTTCTCGTAAGGAGAAAAAGACTCTTAAGAAAACACAAAATCTTCTATGTACTTTTCAATTTTTTATTTTAAACTGGGAGACAGTTTCGCCGCTGACACTCTCAAGCCACCATCTGCTATAGCTCAGCTATAAAACCTGAACTAATCCCGGTGACGTTGGAATTACTCAACAGCTATAATAGCAATATAAAGTTTAATGTAGAAGTCGAAAATAATAGTCAGCTACCTTTCTTAGATACCTTACTAATCAAATCAGACCATGAAATTATTACGGATTTATATACAAAACCATCCAAATCCAATAGGATGATTAGGTATAACTCATATCATCCTTTAGCCCAAAAAATATCTATCATATATGGCGAAATAAATAGAATATGTCGGATATCTCACTCTTCATTTCTTCAAAAAAATTTAAATGATTTCACCATTAAATGTGAACAGAATGGTTATCCGAGAGAGTTGGTGGAAAAGCTAAGAAGAAGATACTATGTTAATGAGTGGAAAAAAGAAAAAAACAAGAAAATCCATTGAGATTCATGGGATCGTTAATATACATACCAATATTAACCGATATCATAGTGAGAATGTTTAGGGTGGCAGGTGTAATGTTGGCTAAACGTCCTGTAAAATGTAAAACCCCTGTTATCTTTGTATCGGGTACCAACGGTCAAGGATGTTTATAAAGAAAACAATGTCGTATATGAGATAAAATGCAAAGACGGTGATAGGACATACGTAGGGGAAACAAAGAAAATGCTTAGGACAAGGGTCATTGAACATGAGAAATCAGTAGTAAAGGGAAAATTAATATCTGCATTGGCCATTCACGTAATTGACTCAGATCATGAATTTGATTTTAATGATGTCTCTATATTGTGCAGAGAGAGGGATGATTTCATACGTAAGATGAAAGAATCCCTACACATTCTGAGGAATAGAGATAGGGTAGTCAACTTTAAAGTAGACACTGAGAACAATGTCCGATACTATAGCGACCTTATAAACAAACTAATAAGCTGAATTGTATATGTTCATAAAAATAAGTTGTTTGTTCCTGAGTGGGATTTTTTGGGAGTGGAGTAGTGTGATGACTTTTCCTGATGTTTTGCTCTCTACTGTTTGATGAAAACTGTATAATTATAGGCCTTTGTTGAAAATTGTTAGTGTTGTATATCTTGTTTTTATATAAATTTTATAATTTTGAAGACTGGTGTTTTGATTTAATTGTGTTGGCAGCAGATATTACGTCATACACTGTTTTTATATTAAAAATAGAAAAGTTTTATATTGAAAGAAATTATATTGATCAATGAATAAAAAATTGTAATTTTGTCCTAAAACTTAATACGGGAGAATTATATGAATGTTAATAATTAAATGTTACAATTGTTATGAAAATAATTTTTGTGCTATAATAAGAACAGAGATAAGTGTGTTATTGGTAATCAAGGTGAGAGAGCATTTTAAATAATGAACCTATTTTTAGATAATATGACAAAGAAAAAATGTCTTTATATTTTTTCAATTTTATAGAATTGCAAAGAGGAAAATTATTTTTTCCAAAATGGTTTGTTACTCTCATCTTTAACAACTGGTGTTGGAATTTTATTGAATTGCAGAGAGAATGTAAAATTAATGTTACCAATGTACTATTGAAAAACTGAGGGTGAGTGGACTGATTTTTGTTTCTTGATTGTATTGCAATTGTAAAGTTTTATGTGTTTTTTAGACTGATGATGGCTTGAGAGTGTCGGCCGAAACTGTCTCCCAGTTTAAAATAAAAAAATTGATAAGGACATAGAAGATTTTGTGTTTTCTTAAGAGTCTTTTTTCTCCTTACGAGAACCTGATAACTGTTCTCACGGTTTTAATTGCCTCATTTGAGATCAAATAAATAATAAAAAAACATCATAGTACTGCTATCTAATTAAATTAATTTTTTTTTCGTTAGGAATCAAAAAACTATTTTCAAACACTTTTTCTTTTGTTCATTTGATAATTCCTTCTAAGCGTTTCAAATGAGAGAAAACAAACAAGCCATATTGATTCGAATTCAAAAAAAACTTGTTTCTTCCTTTTCGTTCGTACCTTTTTACTTTTTGAGTTTTTCGAAAGCCAAACTTTTGGGAATCTGAGAAGCTGTGTCCGCTAGACACTCCCGTAACAGCTCGTTTAAAATATTCTTTTAATCCATGCCTTTTTCTAACAGTTATTTAAATTGAATATTTATTCACTTGCTAATATAGAACTCCTGAATTATGAGTCAAAACATTGTGTGTTTCCATGAGAGGTGCTTCTTATATCGATCTTATTTTAGGGGATTTAGCCGAAATTCTTCAGCTTATCAACATAACAACGACCGAACTTTTGTTTTAAAAATTTAAATCCCTAGAGATCTTTAATATTTAATGCATTCATCATTTCAATTTGTATTTATGAAAATCACTAATTTTTCATTTTTAAGTTTTATCAGGCTTCTAGTTATTTTATTTAAATATCCTGAATGATTAATTATATGTATATATATTCAAAAAGTTTAATTATAACTCTATTTATAAGTATAATTAAACTTTTTTTTTTAATAAAAACGAGGTATGCATGACTGATATTTTTAGGATTAAAGTATTTAAATATAAAATTTTTCAGAGAAATTCCTTTATCCTTTTAGGCTTTTACTTTAGGAAAAGTTTTCGCATATAAGCAAGTATTACGCATTGCAAAATCCCACTCTCTTGTGAATAATTTAAATCTGTTGATAAATGCATGACCGCCATTCCATTTTTAAACATAGCCATTGTCACAATGAAAAAAATGACAGAGAAATTTAAAATTATTTTCAATAACTTATTCCTGGTCTTATTGTATATATATATATATAGCGAGACATCGAAAGAAACGAGAAAATATTTCATATTTATGCTAGTATGAAAAATAGCTAGAGATTCAACAAGAAACTTTTCAATTCTATTTCATTTTTGTTTTTTGTTTTTTTACTTTTACATAAATAGAAAAAGTGAAGTATGTATTAAAAAGACAACACCAGAAATGAACTTTACAAAGCCTATTAATTCCAATAAAATACCTCAGGCTTTCATTTTTTGATTTTTTTTTCTACCAGAAATATACAATAATCATTAGAGTTAGAGTTTAAGTTTTCAACAAAAAATTCACGTTTTGTTGTCTCAAGAATCCAAAATGTGCTCTCAAAGCCATTATTGTGTTCCTCTTTATGTATTTCTATTTGATGAATTTCAGAAAAATCAAAGTTAAAATTTGTTGGCTCATGATATCACAGCCAGGTTTTTGTTCAATTCGGCCAACTATCTATACTATTAATAAAGCGCTTAAGCGTCTCGCCGAGTCATGGGGTGAACCCACATGGCACGTAAGAGATGCGCCCGGTCAGCAAAATGCCTGCCGAAGTCGGGCTTCGCAGTTGTCTCTAGTAGCAGCAACAGTTTCAAACTATATTTACTATATCGTTTGAAACATTGTGCTACTAGGTGGTATGTATATATTATAAAAATAATAATTGTAATAATGTTATTAATATTTTGATGGCCAATCCCATTTAATTACTATAGACCCTGAAGGAGGGAATATCCCCTGAACGTCGGTTACAAAATATTATAAAGGGGAAAACATTTCCAATAAATACTTTTTTATTGGAAGTAGTCTCTTATTTATTTCTGGCCTGCCTTCCAACCACTCCTCAATTATATAAAAAAACAAATGCCAGAACAATCAAATCAATGTTGCCCCCTCAATAACTCTCGACCTAGACAAACTGAATAAATGGGGCTCTCAAAATTTAGTTAACTTTAATACAAACAAGACTCAATGTTGTATAATTTCTAGGCGCGAAAATAAAGATTTCCCCGATATTCACTTCGATTCGAATACCATGAAAATGTGTGACAGCCTATCCATGTTGGGCGTTTCTGTCGCATCTGACCTGTCTTGGAATGAACACATCTCCTCTGTGGCGAAATCTGCAGCAAGGAAGATTGGCTTCTTATTCAGGTCCAAGCGATTTTACAAACCCCCACAACTTCTCACCATCTACAAGGCCCAAATCCGCCCCTGTCTCGAATACGGCTCTCATCTATGGAGAGGGGCCTCATAATATTCTCTTGCTACCCTGTGGTGCAATTCAGAAACGAGCCGTCAGGCTAATTGACGATTCTACCCTCACCGACTCCCTCGACTCGCTGGCTCATCGAAGAAATGTCTCTGCCCTTTCCCTTTTCTATAGATACTATCACGACAGGTGCTCTGATGAGATAAAATCAACAATTCCCCCAAAGCATGCTTTGCACGTAGCACGCGTTTTGCCGACTCCCAACACTCTTTCGCGGTCAAATTGGAAAAGTGCCGGACCACTTCATTCGCCAATACATATATCCCCATGACTTCAAGAAACTGGAACTCTCTCCCAGCCTCCATCTTTCCCAGCACCTATAATCTTCAAACCTTCAAAACCGGGTGCATAGACACCTACGTCTACACCCTCTCACTTAATCAACTTTCCCTTCTCTTCGGTAATGCAAGGGTCTTTCGAGATCCATAGGAGCTGCATCTTTACTGGTGCACCCTTCTTGCATTCGATTGCATTAAAAAAAAAAAAAATACTATCGGCATTATAGAAGTAGATTAAAGATTTCTAGAAAGTCAATAGAGATGGTCAATTACTAAACCCGGAGGTGTTATGGATTATTTTTATTTTATCAGAAAGGTTGATCCACCCTTTGGTAATTGAACCCAAATGACAAAAATACAATAATCCACAAGTCCTCGGTTTTTGTACTATTTTTCTCATCTTCGTTAACTATCATTAAAATCTATTAATAAATACGATCAATAATAAGCAAATAATTAGATATTTAATTCAATTTATTTGAGATTATTGTTTCTAATGGGGTAAATTTTCACTCCACTATAAACATTTCAAAATGAATGCAATTTATTAAAAATTTAATTTTCCACATTCAGGAGGAATGAAAATATGTTCACTGAACCCACTGAAGTCTGTATGCTTACATTTCTTATATAATCTCTGTCGAAAATGAGAGATGAAATTTGTTCAAAGTAGATTAATCTTTTTTCTAAAGATGTATTCAATCTTTTAAAATAATTCTTAATATAAGAATATCTGATAATTCTATTTTGTGGTTGAAGATTTTTTGAATTTTTTATTAAATTATTCTAAAATTAAATTTTTAGAAATGCTGTAAAGTCCCAAAAACTCCTAACTTGCACAATACCTTACCTTCACTATAAATTTAGCTTCTGCTTATATTATTATTATTATTAGTTGCGTATTAGGATCAGGCAAAACCTCTCATCCTGTAAGAATGGGTTTTTTAGATGTTAATTTTCCAAGTTTCTTCTGAGTTCCTGGTCGTCCGGGTCCACCAGAATCTGAATGCCCGGTTGCATTCTGGTGAGAGGTGAGTTTGTTACCACATGGGGTATATTGTTATTCCTCATATGAATCATAGTTGCTTGTTATTGAAGTAGTCCGGCGCACGCGTCGGGTTTCTTTAGAACCAGGGATTGCCAGTTCCTGCAGCGCCCGTATTATTATTATTTTGCAAATAAAAATATCAGTTTTTCCTTCATAAAATGAAAACTACTGATCTTAGGAACTTGATTCCTATTTCATTCTGTAGGGTCTTATTGACTTAAACGTTTACTTGGACCACTTTTTTGATAAAACTTTTCAAAATTTCAACTTTATTGCGGCACGGGTTACCATTATCCAATTGATATGAAACTTTATTTAAATTGTAGCAAATTTAATCTAATTTAAAAATGTATAGAGTTGTCTTTTTTTAAAACGTGCTCCTTCATGAAAAAATATCATTGAATTAAATTACGTAGTACATATGATAAGGAAAAAATAGTAGGTGTATCCACGGATGGTAAGTAATAAAATACACTTACGAAAGAATGGTTGTCATCATTGGTTCTAATGTTTTCATGAGTTTGTGTCATTTCCCTTTTTATTATTTTTAACTGCCCTTTTGACAGTTTGACGGTTGACTAAACATGGAGTCCATGATTAATATATTTGTGGCTAGATGGTGCCAACGAACAAGCAAGTAAGCAAGTTTGTATCAAGTTAGAAACAAACTTGATAATTCACCCTTGAAACATTCAAGATTGCTGCAAAATTACTACAAACTTATCTTGTCATATTTGACGTGACAATTTAAATTCAGACAAAAGTCAAGTTTGCGGCAAGTCTACTTGGTATCTGGGTTATTATTTATAACTAAACATGCTGCCCTGGGTGTGCTCTAAAACATGCTTTCGCACCTTGGCCCTGCAGGTGGTTACCTTGGCGTCCCGTGTCTCAGATTTCCTTAAATGTTTCCTCCTTTCGAACAAACATTAAATTATTAAATAGATAAAATAGATAGAATAAAATAAAATAGACAAAATAGATATAGTAAAAGTATTTAAAAGTAAAAGTGATCCATTTTTCTTCAGGTGTAGGATAAAAAAATCAACTGGTGAACACCACCACACAACTTTCACATTTTCATTTAGCTGAAGTCAGCGCGTTACTACCAATTTACACCCTTCCTTTATTTCGTTTTTTTTTATTTTCTTAAAAACGGCTCTCAAACGATTTTTTTAAAAAATTGACACAACTATTAACTCAGGGCACTTGATAAATGTACTAATTTATAAAAAAAAATCGTTGGAGTCGTTTTTGAGAAAATAAAACAAACAAAAAATCTTTCATGTAAATGTCCACTTCCGGTCTTCCAATTTCAACCAAAAGCTTGATTTACTCCTTCTAGACTATTTCAAGCTTAAGTTTCGAATTTCATATCTCTGTGAATTATGGTTGTGAAACGCAGGAGGGAGTAAATTCTTAGGTACGTAAACATCAACTTCCGGTTTTTTTATTTTCGCCAAATTCTTATTATAGTTCTTGTAGTTTCTAGATAGCTTAAGTTTCAAATTTCAAGGCTCTGCGACTTTCCGAAGACGAGATATGAACGATTAAATTATTTATTTTACGATACTCCTAATTTACAACCCCTTCCTTTAATTCAATCGGATTAAAAATTTGAGACAACTATTAACTCATGGCACTTGATAAATCTACTAATTTTTACAAAAAAATCGTTAAAGCCGTTTTTGAGAAAATAGAAAAATCGAAAAATCTTTCATGTAAATGTCCACTTCCGCTCTTCCAATTTTAACCAAAAGCTTGATGTACTCCTTCTAGTCTATTTCAAGCTTAAGTTTCGAATTTCGTATCTCTGAGACCTATGGTTGCGAAACACAGGGGGGTACATACTTACATACGCACTGGCAAATGGATTTTTTTCCACTTTTTAGCCTCTGGGGACCACAATTTCCTGTTTTATGTCCTAAGTCCGGTTTCCAACTATTAAGGGCATCGATTCCTTCCACCTAGAAGTTACAAAATTAAATTAAATTTTTTCATCTCTGTGATACAAGCTCTCAAAGAGTCAGGACCCAGACTGGCCTTCACAATACTCTCCCATTATTTTCTATAGAATATAAATGTGAAAGTAAAAAATCTATAATGTGTCTGAATAAAAAATTACTGATTCCTAATTCTTGTTACTTGTTTATCACTTTCTAAAATGAATAAATATCATTCTAAATCTTATTTTAAGCAAATATCACTGTTTGATATATTTGTTATTATCTCTGTCATGAACATTTCTCATTCTACTTCCCGTATATATAGGGTTGCCTTTTTTGGCATCCCCCGCTTTTCCCTGTCAACGACATCCTCCCGCCGGAATCCTACCTTCATTTTTTTTATATTTAATAATATAGTTAATTATTTAACATTATATGTACCTCGCCGTATAATAAATATTTTAATTTACAAATGAATTTCTCTCTATCAATTCTCGCTTTAGAATTTAAACTGAAATTTGTTTGACCCTTGTATAGGAAGATATTTTTGTAACACGGTTACACCATTTTCTAGATAAAGGGTTTGAATTTTTGAGAAGACCACCTACGTTTGAATTTTGAATTAAACTGAAGTGGCCATTCACATAACTTTACCATTCACCTGCCCCTTTTCTTATATTTAATATTTTGGCCTCTAAAGAAATAATGACTCTCTTTTTTATTATATGACCCTTTCACATTAATTTTCAGCTATCTCGGGTTTTTAGGTTGAAAATTGTATAAAAGAATTTGACTGAGGAGATATTTTATAAAACTATTACACTTACTAATCGATTTTCGTTTGAAATTTTTTTATTTTAAAGCCAACCCCCCCCCCTCTGATCACTACCAATTTCATAAAGTGAGTCATTTTTATAAGGTCGTATAAGGTGCATATACACAATTTTGTATAAATCGATCAAAGGACCTAGGACTTATTAATAGATCTATTTTTTGAACACCCACTTCTCTGGGATGATTTTGGTCACCGAAAGTAATAATGACTTTTTTTATTATAGGACCCTTTTATAATAAATTCGATTTTTCTTGTTTTTTTTTATTTTTTTTTAGTTTGATAATTTGATCATTTTAATTTTTTAAAAACCTCTCCCTCCCCACCCCTTAATTTTAGTTTCGATTTCAACCAAAAACTAATTAGCTGTTAATATCAATACAAAAAACTACATGTGAAATTTTGTTTTGATAGTCACGCTAGTATTTGAGCTAGAGCGTACGAAAAATTTGATAACATACTAACAGACATTTTGATAAAATTATTAATTCAATTAATATTAAATTTATTATATACATTTATAAATTAAATTAATATTCAATGTTCATTCTATAAGGCTTATTTCTTGTGGGCTGAAACGCCATTGGTTAGCTCATTTGTTTTTAACAAATTGGTGTGAGGCGTTTTTTAAGAAATTTTGAAAAACGAAGCAAAAAATACTTATTTCATGCACTATTACAAAACTTGACTATACCATGTATGGTAAAGTAAAAACTCAAAGAAAATGAAGGAGAAATTTGGTGATCACTTGACTTAAGGCAAAATGCACCAGCTCTCCAGTGAAGAGCAAAAATTCATCTAAACAGTCGTATCTCCTTTTTATCACTAAATTATGTTACTTGACCTAAGCTTCTCTGAAATTCTTTGTATGTCGCATAGTAAATGCTTTTTACCACTAACACAGGGTAGATGGTAAATGGAGGGACTGGGATGGCCAATCAGATGCCAGGCACTGACAGTGCTATTATTTATATTGGTGACGCCTTCCTCAACTCTGCAGTAAAGTCGAAAGTCTGACGATGCAGCTAAATTTAAAATAAAAAGTGACTTTTGGTTATAGAGTAGTTAGTTGATAAAAAAAGTTAACATACGTTTTGGATGGGGACCAAAATGAGAAAAAGTCTAACGAACGAACGCGGCTATGACAAAGCACCTCATTGGCAAAGCCTTCGCATCGTTTCACTCTTCCATTTTTGCTTAAAACTTTGCAGAGTCCGCTGACTGAAAACAATTGCCTTCTCTCCTCGACAGGCGTAACTCGGCTGCGGCGAGACTCCGTGGGACATATATTCTCATTGTCCTTAAACTCGCAAATTCTCGGTGCTTATTAGTTGTAAATAGAAGATCCAAAAAGTTGTTCAATTTACATTAATAACTGGAAAATATTTTTTTTCTAGTATCGTTTGGTATGGTGTGGGTATTCCAAATCTAAGTTTGCGAACTCGAAAGTGTGGGGGACAATTTTTGGTGGCCGAAAAACCTCGAAATTTTAGGACTTTTTCCATTTTTCGCTTATAACGCGAAAACAGTCCATATTTTGTAAATAAGTGTCTGTAGTAAATTGAAGAGGACAAAATTTCGCGTCGATAAAAAATTGAAATGCAAAATTGGTCTAGTAGTTCGAATTTTAATGAGGATCCAAAAAACAGCCCCCCGGATCACTTTTGAATAACTATCCAAAGGTCGCATTTTTTTTTCGATTTTTTCCTATTTTGACCAAGAAGGAGCACGTTTTCCACGAAGATCACTCTATATATTTTTAAACTAGATTAAATATAGCGACAAACTGGAAAAAGTCTGAAAATTTCGAGGTTTTTCGGCCGCCTAAATTTGTCCCCCAGACTTTCGAAGTCGCAAACTTAGATTTAGAATACCCACACCATACCAAACGATAAAAAAATATTTTCCCACAATTAATGTAAGCTGAAACCCCCTATATACTGTGCTATATGGGAAGATAATTTTTTTTGACATCTATATTTTTCAATTTGTATTGATTTTTTTAAAGAATAAAAATTAATCTCTAGCATAAATAGTTATTGAGATATTGACTCGATTTTTCTAGGGGGGCCAAAGAGTTTTCTAAGAGGGGCAATGCCTCCTTGCTCCCCTCCCCTTAACTACGTGCATTAGGGGCTCAATGAAAATGTGACAGAATGTAACACAGGGGGAGGGGGATCTAAATATCTGGAAATTCGTGTGACGTAATTTATGGACGGTCCCTAAATTATGTAATGAGATTAAATTAAATCAATGATTGTATTAAATAAGCTGACGTGTTCTGATGTGGCCATCCACTTGACTTTACCATACAACCTGGCCGCTCACTTATATTTAATTTTCAATAAAATTATTTATAATCATATAGGGGAGGGGGTTAGTTTTTGCATTTTTAGAATCCTAGGGGCCCACTGATTATGTATACAAAATTTGGTTGAGTTTGGTTCAAGAGCCTATATTTTCATTTTTTGACCTCCCCTCCTCATCCATTTTGGGCGGTTAGTTTTTGCATTTTTAGGTTACTGTGGGCACAATGATTATGTATACAAAATTTGGTTGAGTTTGGTACAAGAGCCTAGATTTTCATTTTTTGACCATACACCCCCACCCCCATTTTGGGCGGTTAGTCTTTTGCATTTTTAGACTTCTGGGGTCTCACTAATTATGTATACAAAATTTGGTTGAGTTTGCTAAAATGGCCTAGATTTTTATTTTTTAACCCCCCCCCGCCACCCCCCTTAATTTTGGCTCGATATGCACCAAAATCTAATCAGCTCTTAATCTCAATCGGCCAAAACTGCGTGTGAAATTTGGTTTCGATATTTACACTAGTTATTGAGTTAGCTCGTCCACAAAAAATTGATAACGCACAGACTAACAGACAGACAGATTAACAAAACAATTATTATCTTGAAAAATATAATTTTTTCGATGTTCACTTATTAGGGCTTTTTTGTAGAGCGAAATGCCATGGTTTCGCTCAATTTTTTTAATCAAAATTGTTTCAGCCATTTTTGAGATATTTCGAAAAAAAAAGGAAAAAAAACACTTTTTTCATGCACGATTACAATACTTTACCATACAGGGTATGGTAAAGTAAAATAGTTAGAGCTATTTATCCTACGACAAATGAGACCCGGATCAACTCTACTATTTTTATTGGACCCTTCCTATAATTCTTTTTAATTAAAAAATGTTTTAAAATACATTTGGATAAAATAAAGTAAAAATATCAAATTATGAACATTATTAGTTTCCAAGATATTAAGAACAAAATATACACAAACGTATATTATACGAATTGTCAATGTTAAGTTTCTCAACTCGACGAAATATTCACTGACGATGCTCTCTATGCGTTGAAACATAGAATAAATCATTTTTATGGCCGAATCGGATGCGTTTTATTTAATTGAACACAAATTTCTCACTGGCTGAAAAACACCTTAATTTCTTTGTCTTAGAATGTTTTGCTTGGCCTGCCGGTGTGGCCCAAGTATTGAATTCAATCATTTTTTTCTCATTCTGTTTAAAAATGTCTGTAACATAAGGTAAAATGTATTTTAATGATGATTTTTTTCCCGATTATGTATTTGTTTGGATTTCTAGACCCAAGTTAACGCAAGAATAGAAACTTGTAGAAAGTTTGCACTGTTATATTTTCAATCTGGAGAAAGGATTAGATTTTGAGCTCTCTGACTTTACAACTTCTTGTTGAAAAATCTAGAAATTATCATTTGATTTTGATTAAAAATTTTAAATTTCAATTCAATTAATCATTTTATTTATTTAAAAATCCACTACTTTATTATAGATAATTAATATATTAAAATTATATTAATATTAAATTTAATTTTAGTTAATTATTAATTTAAATTTAATTAATATTAAAATTAATTTTAAATTTGTTATTAATTGTCTTTACACGGCCTCGTTGTGGTCGCGCCCCGGGTGAAGAGAAAATTATTTTCGATCTTTGGGGTCTGCGATCGATTGGGAGGCGCTGGAATATTTAATTGTTTAATTAATGAATCAAGGCCTACGCTGCGAAAAATGAACGAGGAGAGGATTAAAAAAGAAATTCCATAATTCATATAGACAATAGGTATTAGTTTGGGTTCAGGGATCAGTAGCTTAGTGGATATAGGAGCTAAAGCTCTTATGACAAAGCATTGCAGTACACATGCAAAGATCCCGGGTTCGAGCCCCGGCTGATCCTTTTGTCTATAATAAAAATAATCTTTTCTTCGTTCCCTAAATTTAAATTTGTTATTAAAATTAATGTTTTTGGGAAACGGCTTTAGAAAAAGGCGGAATGGATGGGGAGAGCCCACAATAGTACAGGAATTACTAAATGAGGAAGCAAATGAATTAGTGAGGAAAATAGAAAACGGATTAATAAAAGGCGCAGACAGAAAATACAATTGGATCTAGTAAAAATAGAAAAATCCAAATATTTTCCATACTATAAAAAAATTGGAAAAGAAGACTATCTAGAGAGACCGAACATAAGCGAGTGGAAGAGGCGCATCTGAACAAGGGCCAGATGCGGAAATATTTATTACAATAATTTTTATAAAAAAAAATAAAAATAAAACATACTTCAAAAAAAACTTAAATGCAACAAATAACTTAAAAATAAAATAAAATACACTAAAAGGTATAAAATAATTATCTTATTTAGTTACAACTAAACGACGAAATATTAACATGGAATTACTTTTGAAGTCAGTGCCAAACAAACTATACCTATAAGCGAGCGTACCCGCCAAACGTACTAAGTAAGATCCGTCAAGTGCGATTCATAATATGTATATGTTTGGCACCGGCTTCAAAAAGTAATTAAGTCGGTTTTATTTTTTTATAAAAATTATTTTTATTTTTCTCTTTTTAGTGATGTTATTAAAGGACAGAAGGATGGAAGATGGTGGAATAAGACGGACGGCTGAAGGAGGAAGAAGTTCTAGAAAAGAGAAGAAAGAAGGGACCAGGGCAGCAAGCGCTATATCGAACAATGATCATGAGGAAGACGACAATATACAAAGCTGAAATTAAACATATGGATAGAATCATGAAATGTAATCAAAAAATTACCATTCAATGTATTAAAGCAAAAAGAAAGTACCGAAACCCCATTCGAGCATGTAATGCAATATTTGAATCAAATATAAGGCGTACAAATAAGTTTCCGCCGTTTGACAAAGCTTGTCCCACCAGTAAGTTATAATTAAAATTGTCAGAATTAAAACTTAATTATCGTAAGGTTGTATATTTGTTAACAAAATAACCTTGAAATCTTAGTGAATTTTCATCAGTATATTATATTTTTTTGTGTGCGAAAATGTCGAGTTTTGAGCTGAATAATCGTCATTTGAAGGAGCTTTTGATTTACTTCTTCAAATTTGAAAAAATCTGCAGCTGAGGCGCATCGAATGCTTGGAGAAGCATATGGTGAGGCTGCTTTAAGTGAGAGAGGTTGACGTGAGTGGTTTCAAAAGTTTGAGAAGGGTGAATTCGACATCGAAGATAAAGAACGTCCCGGAAGACCGAAAGTGTATGAAGATGCGGAATTAAAACCATTATCAGACTAAGATTCGTGCCAAACGCTAAAAGAACTTGCACATACATTAGGAGTGACTCAAAAAGCAATTTCAGATCGGTTGAAATCATTGGGAATGATTCTAAAACAAGGAAATTGGGTTCCATATGAACTGACGCCGAGTTACGTTGAATGCCGATTTTTAACAAAACCGGTCAAAACCTTTTTGGAAACACTCAATTGGGAAGTTTTATGCCACCCGCTATATTCACCAGAGATTACTCTCTTCTGATGCCCACTGATGGTTCTGATGCGCCGGGCAAAGGTCCGCGCCCAACTTTTAAACCACCTCCAAATTTTATCGTGGTTTTAGACCTTTTGTTATGTTAGTAGAATTGCTAGCAATCTACACTAGAATTGTCTATGGCAAACGAGAGCGGTCTGTCAACTATGAGGTAAAATTGTTATTTACTATCATTGATGTAATATTTTCAGGAATGTTCAATTGTTCATGTATGAAATCAGTAGGTAGGTGCTCCTTCGCAACTTCTACATTGGTTGGATTACTTGCTAATACCCTTAAATAAACGTATCACGAACATTTTCTGACCGAATATAAACTTTAGAGGTTTATATGTTTCATAATGTTAAAAAATGTTAAATGGGGCAAAGTTACGTAGCGTTTTCTAGGGCAAACGTACGTATGCGGGTCTTTAAAGACGATGCGATGGTCCATTATAACTGCTATGAAACGAGCAGTCCGACTTTGGAAATGCCCTGACCAATCCGATATTTTATAAAATAATAAGAACTCAAAAATAAAATAAAATGCACTAAAAGGTATAAAATAATTATCTTATTTAGTTACAACTAAACGCTCAAATGCTATATGAAATCACTTTTTGAAGTCGGTGCCAAACATATACATTTTATCAATTGCACTCGATGGATCTTACTTAGTACGTTTGGCGTGTAATGAAGACAACATCGCGTAATTTGGCTTATATAGTTTGTTTGGCACCGACTTCAAAAAGTGATTTCATGTAATAATTTCATCGTTTAGTTGTAACTAAATAAGATAATTATTTTATACCTTTTAGCGCATTTTATTTTATTTTTGAGTTCTTATTATTTTATTTGTTGCATTTAATTTTTTTGAAGTCGCGGTTTTTTTTTCTAAAAATTATTTTTATTTTTCTCTTTTTAGTGATGTTAAGAATAGTGACTTATGATAATACCTTGCATGCATCTCATAATAGAAAGTTTCGGGCGAAGAAATTCAGAAATTGATAATAAAATTCAATTGATAAATAGAGAAATTATCTCGAAACGTTAGCGGGTTTTAAATGAACGTTTTAAGATTTTTTTTATAAAAGATTTTATTTATTATAATTTCGATTATCTGCACATAAGAATTGGAGATTTCCGTTATTTTGTCATTGATCATATTATCAGAACTTTAGAAAATTAATATGGTACCACCCCTAAGGTACCTCCTTTCCAATAGAAAAAGCATAATCGAAACCGGTCAATAAACAAACAAGTTACGTGTGAACATACATAACAAAAAAGTCCAATACCAATAAAATTTATACGGGACCAATCAGGAACTTTACTGAACCCAAAACAAAAAAATCATCCAAATCGATCCAAAAGAGAAATAAATGAACAAACAAAAAAAAAACAAAAAAAAACTCAGAGATTTCTTTGAATTGATAACCTCCTACTTTTTTTCAAAGTCGGTTAAAAATATCAATGGGAAGATGTGATTGGGCACCTGAACAATCCGAACAAATTCAGCAAAACCTACAAAATCTACTCTATTCCATAATTGGATCAATTCATTTAGGTCCTACTTATACCTAGGTAGATACCTACGTACCTTCTTTAAAAGTGTCTCAGTTTAATGGGAGTTTCGTAGTAAAATAAACAAACTGTATTTTTATTTGTAATTTGGTTTTCTTGACAAATAAATGCACAAACCGTATTTTAATTTCGTTATAATTTGCTTAGGAGGCAAAGATCCGCGGGCGCGGACGTTTGCCCCAAGTGTACGGATCTTTACCCCGCACAATGGGGCAAACGTCCGCAGTTGCAGGATTCAGCTTAGAGCCCTCTACTACTTTTACCTGATTGATTTAAGAACTAATAAAACTACGTTAGGTAGCCAAGATAACAAGTTTTCAGATGACAATTCAAGTTTTACTCTATCTATCAAAAGAGGGGAGAAAAAATAAAAACCAAAAACTGCGGATCTTTGCCCCACCTTACCCTATAGTCCTATTTTTCCATTTATTATTTTTGCAGTTGTCGTTCTACTTGCTTTATATTGATATAATAAATTATTTTTTAGACTGTAATATATATATATATATATATATATATATATATAAATAAAATGTTAATCAATACATTTACTTATAAATTAATTAATTTTTTATATACTTTAAAATATTTTTTAAGACTTTGTTTGTTATTTGTATATATGCGGAGTGTGTGAATGAAATTCATGTGGTTTTTACTAAAGGCCAGAATATTTTTATTTTTAATTTTAAATCACTTACATAATTCGCATTCTATTTTAATTTTATTAATTTTCTGGTGCTAGATTTCATTTATCAAGCGTTGAAAAGCTTTAAACAAAATATTCAAAATATTTGTCACTTTTTATGATAATTTAAGTAAATAGTCTCTCTAGATTTATAAAAATATATATGTATATAAAAATGGCTAATTTATTTTTCCTTGAGGTTATAAAAAAAGTCTTAGTGGTCATTTAACATTCGCCATCACTCATAAGTTTTTCTTTATGCATGATATACTTAATCTGAAAATTTTTTCGGGACAAAAGGGCTGGGTAATTTATTGCCTTTATGACGCGGCATTACTTTAATATGCAATGGCATTTTTGAGGGGCGTGTGCAGGGCAATAATAATGCTTTGCTATTTTGTTGAAATGTCAAGTAGCTGAAACTCACGCTCAAGCAAAATGTCAACTTTTGCCGGAAGCGGAGGTCTTTTTTAGTGGGGGGTTAAGGCGGGGGAGGGGGGGGGGTGTATTTGCTTGACATCAGGCCTCGGCGTAAATATCTGTTTGTATTTGACCACAAACACAAATATACAAGCAGGACATTAAATGCGAAAAGGGCCGGAGCCCTTGAGGACTCCGACTGGCGACTAATTAGAGAGACTTAATAATCAGCAAGGATGCCGTCTGGGAGTCTGGGACGGACATACGGATGCAGAACAACAGGAGGGCCAGGCTAATTGATTCCTGGCCAATCCAGAGAACTGACACTTGACAGCTCTCACGTTGCTTAAGCCTGCTCTCCGCACCAACAAACACTCCAATTAAGTAATGTAATGAAAGAATACTCGAAACAAGTAACACTTGGTGCTTTACTTCACTTGTTGCGAAGAAGAGACCAAGTGGCATGCCTCGAGACCTAACGGCCTTTCAAGCCTTTCGGAACCCACCGTAGATAAATCCCCTGCTGCGGAACCCACTCTAACCCTGATCCCATTAAATACACTCTGATTTCCTAATAAAGAAAAATCAAAGTTAAATTGAAAGTTTTGCCGAGAGTAGCAGAATTTTTATATATTGAAGAAGACAATAAAAGAGTGTGTCTTCTGCTGGAATTATAAATTTTATTTATTTATAACGAGACTATAGTTTCGAGGGCTTTGCCCTCTTCATCATTCTATTACAATGGATTCACAGGAATTAATTTATGAATGAAAGGAAAATCTTTCATGTGGTTAGGTTAAGAAATATACAGTGTGGGCAAGTTAAGAATTGAAATTAATATTTGTTTTATTATTTTGGCTGTAGGTGGCGTTCGTGAAGTTTATATTTTGGCGGCTATTTTTGAAATAAAGCTTTCGGGAATTTCTATTTTCCGATTTAAGAATTTTTTTGGTGAATTATTGTATGATTTTAAAATTTCTAACGATTCGAAAATACTAATTTTTAAGGGATCTAATTATGATCTAATTAATTTAATATTTGATTCATCTGGAAAACAATGTTTCTCGGAGATTAAATGGTCTGCAAATGCACTATGCCCCGAACCCTCTTTAAAAACCCTTCTGTGTTTCGAAATGCGTGTGTTTAAATTTCTGTTCTGTTTTTCCTATATAGGTCAAATCAGATTCTCCAACATGTTATGGAATAGACACCTTTTTTGTCCATTTTTTGAATTTTGTCTTTCTTATTATTGCTAATATCAGATCCCAATCATCCCAAAAATCAATAGAGTTTGTCCTCTGCTCACCCCTTACAAATCAACATATACATATATATATATATATATATATATATATATATATATATATATATATATATATATATACATATATATATATATATATTAGGGTGGTCCTTATTTTGGGTATTTTCGAATTTTTATGCTGCCCGAGGCTCATATGGTTCGAAATAAATAAAAGAAAATATCCTCAAGTTTCAAGTCTCTATCTCAATTTTAACCTTTGGCGAACAGCGATGTAATTTCCCCATCTAAATAACCTGGGGTTTTTGGCATTGAACGATCAATTTTTTATTCCGGCCAGAAGTAAGTAAGTAACTCTAGTAGACTTTATCCTTATAATAGTAGCTATCTTAGAGCATTTTTAGAGATTTTTATCAATTATAATTTTGGAGTTAAAGCTAGATAAATTACTGTTATATCTTAGTTCTAGTAAGTTATAGACTCCGAAATTATAATAGCTAAAAATCTGTAAAAATTCTGAAGGATGACTAGTATTATAAGGAGTGCCTGGAGCACCGAGCGGTGCTCGGTAACTTTTTGTCTCCGCTTAAGTTTCAAATTTCAAGGCTCCTCCGACTTACTGATATATAAATGATTAAAATATTTATTTTACGACACTCATAATTTATACCCCTTCCTTTATTTCAATCGGATTCAAATCTATATTATTAATAATATAAGATATATAATATATATATATAACCAAATATAAATATGTATACATATATAATTGATTTGTTTGAGACTATAGTTTCGAAGGTTGGGCCTTCTTCTTCGAAAAATTTGTTTTGCTGTTATAGCAATTTCGTCATATAACAAACAATTGTATGAAATTTGGGCAAACATTATTTTCAGCCATGATTTTTTTCTGTCTGTGTGTCTGGATTGAGACACCCGCAACAGCTTAAGAACGAAAAGTCTTCGAAAGTTCGCTCCTATACTAAAATATTTATATATCCAATACAGAGACTTTGGGCTTTCTAGCTTTTGAACTTCTGGTTCAAAAAATTCAAAAAACTTAATTTTTTAAATAATTTTATTGCGATTTTAAGGAGATGTATTTATAATATAGATATTCTAGGTATACCGGTATGAAGTCAGCGTTTTTTGTAAAAATTAAACACTAATTTTTAATGGTAAAGTAAAAATTTTTTATTCAAAGTATTAACCATTGCTTTCTACACATTTTGACCACCTTTTCTGGCAATTTGTGGGTACCACGCCAATAGAAATGTTAGTCTTTTGAAGCAAACCAATCAGACACCCAATTTTCAACTTCTTCGTAGGAATCGAAGTGCTGCTCAGCCAATGCGTGTCCCATCGATTAAAACAAATTGTAGTCGGGAGGGGCCAAGTCTGGTGAATGCGGCGGGTGGGGTAGCAGCTCCCAGCCAAGTGCTTTGATTGTATCCTGAACCAGTTTTGCTTTGTGTGCAGGCGCATTGTCGTGTAACAAAATTACTTTGCTGTGTCTTCTGGCCAATTCTGGTCGTTTTTCGATCTATGCCTGGTTAAAATTGATCATTTCTTGTCTGTAGTGATTAGTATTAATAGTTTCACCAGGTTTTAGAAGCTCATGATACACCGCACCTATCTGATCCCACCAAACACAGAGCATTGCCTTCTTGCCGAATCGATCTGGTTTTGCAGTCGATGTTGATGGTTGTCCCGGATTTACCCATGATTTTTTCCGTTTAAGATTCTTAAAATAAATCCATTTTTCATCGCCAGTAACAATTCGATGCAAAACTTATTTTTTTCGTGTCTTTGAAGCAAAATTTCACAAGTGTTTTTTCGGTTTTCCATCTGCCTTTCGTTCAATTTATGTGGCACCCATTTTCCACACTTTTTTGAATTTTTCCCATAGCCTTTAAATGGTCAGAAATTGTTTGCTGTGCAACATTTAACATGGCTGCCATTTCCTTTTGACTCAAATTATCATCTTCATCCAATATTGCTTGCAATTCGGCGTCTTCAAACTTTTTTGCTGGTCTTCCACGTTCTTCATTTCTCACATCAAAATCATTATCTCTGAACCGTTGAAACCATCTTTTGCATGTTGCTTCTGATAGAGCATGATCACCATATGCCTCGACAAGCATTCGATGCGACTCTGCAGAAGTTTTCTTCAAATGAAAACAAAAAATTAATGCTTTCCGCAAATCATCACTTTGTGGTACAAAATTCGACATTTTTAACACGATGAAAAAATATGATGTTGTTTGTTCAATGACTTGATGTATATTAAATATGTTTAACAGATGTTATACCAACTAAACAAAAAAAATTAAGGCTCATTCACATTAAATGTTCCCTAGCGACACATCTGTGTGTATCTTAACGCTCACTTCATTCCGGTATACCGGTAAATGAACCATTCATATTTAAGTTTATTATTAATTATTTATACGGGTTCTAATTTAAACAATTTTTCACTTTTTGTTATTCAATAAATGTGCTGGCGAATGATTCTTTCATTAGAATTTAATCAAGGAAAATGAGTAAAAAGGACAAGGATAGAATGATCCTCTTCTAGCTAAGAATGCCATATACAAGTCCAGGCATGTTTCACAACATTAGAGATTAATTTCTTAATTTCTATTATTTTAGGGGCGGCCTTTTTTTGACTCTAGGTAAGAAAATATTAAATCGAAATGAATATCAGATTATAGATATTTATCATTTAAAATGATTAATTCACCGAAGCTGCAATGTGAGTAACGAGTCTTGAAAAAGTTTCACTTTTTCCTCCAATTCTTTCTCCGCGGTTGCAGACAGCCAAAGTCAAGGCAAGAAAGCCTCAAATCTGAATTTGAAACCATTTTGAAACTTAAAAATGAAACACGTCACGATCCTTCCAAAAACACTGACCTAGTGAATAGAACAGTTGATTGAAGCTATTTTAAAATACCTATCAGTCGAAACCGTCAATCACACTCATAATAATATATTGATCGTCTAGTAACCGATTTAGATCCGAGATAGAATGGATTATTTTTAATCAAATGTCAGAAGAGTTGTTTTTCCATTTCATTCCATGTTAATCCATTCCATCGTGGATCTAATAGATGAATTTTCTTAGAAATTTAAAGTTTATTTTGATTGGTAATTCGAACTGATGTGGTGCTGAAGGTGTGTAGCGGCCTTTATTGACACTTCATACCAGATTCTAATTTAAAACGGATGAAGTTATTCAAAAGAAAACGCTCAGAAAAATCGCCGAGTCCCCTCCAAGAATAAAAATATGTGTCATCCGAACAGCTCTTAGAATTGAACCATTAAAATAGAAAATTTTGCTACGAAATTCCATTTCTATTTAAGGAATCACCTGAAACCTGTTCTTCTAGAAGAAGTTTAAAATAGAAAAGAAAAATTGGTAAATTAATGAAATGTCAAGATTATGTAAAATGTTTAAATAGTGTTAAAAATTTTGTTCAAAAAACAATTCATATATTAAAATATTGAATAGAATTAAAATATATTTTACCAGGTAAAAATGATTTTTTAGAAATTTGATTTTTAAGGTTCCATTTAAAAAGTAAATCGGAACTTGATTAGTCCCAACGATGTCTGTCTGTCTGTCAGTTCGCATGTCAGAGCATAATAGCTTAAAAAATAATAAAATAAAATCTCAAGCAAATTGATTATAATGTTAATTGAAAGATTATTTTGAAAGAGACAGATTTTGTCTGAGGTCAGTCAAAAAAAGTGGGAAATTATTAATTTAATATATGTATCTACATTTTTTCATTAACAATCATCGTCATTATTACTTTAAATATAATTCAGAATTGAACAAAAAACCTATATAAGTGATCAAGCTTTATAATATATTATATATCAAGGGTGCCCACTGCCCAGTGTAACTAGAACCTTCTACAACTTTCCCTAGTACGAAAACTAAATAAGAACACTCTCGACTCCCTAGCCTTTCTTAGAACTGTCTCCGCCCTTTCCTTTTTTTTTTATAAATACTACCATGGCGTTATAAAATCAATAATCCCTTCAAAAGCTTCATTTGCGAGAAATACACGATTTTCTAATATTCAACACCCCTACGCGCTTAAATCGGATACTAACCAAACAAACGGATTCACCAATTCGTTTTTCCCTATGACTTCCAGAGACTGGAACTCGCTTCTCCCGTCCATCTTCCCAACCTTCAGCCTTTCAAGATCGGAATCCACAGATACCTTCGACTCCTACACAATCCCTGAAATCTCTACTTATTTTCACGATACACGGGTCCACCGCGGACTACAGGGATTGTACCTTATTGATGCAACTTCTTCTTGTATCAATATCATTATATTAAAAAAATGCAATCTTGAAATTGGATGTAGTCATTTTCCCCATCAAAAATCGTATTAACATTTTAATCGAATGATTAGCTAGAAAAGAGTCGAATTTTATGTGGGGCCGAAAATAAAAAATATTTTTAAATTGTTGGGTCTATAAAGATATCATTAAGGAGAATTAAACTGAATTTTTAAAATGAAATTCATTTCAAAAAGCTTCATCATCATTATCGAGTATACAGTCCTAAGACTGGTTTGATGCAACAATCCGTCTCCACTCGACTCTGTCCCCCGCCAGCTGTTTGACCTCTCTAAATGTCTGGCATCCCATATCCCCAATTATTTGGTTGAAATATTCTGAATCTGGCTCTTCCCCTTCCCCTTTCTTTCCTCAAAAAGCTTGCGTAGAAGAAACCAAATGATTTTTGTACCCGTCAGTCTTACAAGTTATTTAACATAGATTTATTGAAAAATTTCACAAATTCTGTCTCCTTATCAACGACGAAATAAGAACAAAGCTTAAGTATTTTGAAAATCCTCCGTATGCGGTCCGACTCGCAATTGGAAGACTTATTTAATTAGTATTGATCACACTTTTAACATCAATCATTATTATGAAATATACTTAATAATTATTTTTTAATATTAAATATTCTATTCTATTTTATTCCGAGAGAAAGAAGTTTCATTTTTATCCAAGTAGGATTTGAAAAAGAAATCATTTTTTATTCCACCTTGGAGACCACAAATGCCTTTCTGCGTTTATTCCCTAAGATCAACATAAATAAAAATAAAATAATATGACGACTACCAGCCTATCAATCAAGATTTACGTAACACACTCGGAGTCAGAGAAATTAAATTAAAAAAAATAATAATACCATTTTTTTAATTATTTATTTTTATTTTAAACGGCAATGTGATATCCTCTTTTATAAGAAAACACTTTTTTATTAATAAAATTCTATCTTGATTTAATTTGAAAGTGATCCACCAACGGAAAATTCTCTTTACCTTACCTCAAGTACCGAGATTCCTTCGAAAGACGTCCAGAATAATCTTTTGTAACTCTTGTTATCAGTGTTGGGCAAATTAGCGAGAATGCTTAATTTAGTTCGCATCGTAGTTCCATGGTGAACTATTATACATAGTTCGTTAAATGAAAAAATTGCACTTTTTGGCCTCTGCACGAGACCCCATGTAATTTTTGTCAAAAATGTCACTTGCTAAAATTCAACCTGATTGAATACTATAATATGTGAATTTGTTGGAGAACATGGGTTCCGTAGTCTTTACGCGAGGACTCTTTGAAGTCGCGCTTGGCGCGAGACCGATTCCAATACTTTACCCATGCTTCGCATTGGATAAAGTAAAAGCAAAATCACATTAATAAAATGGAACTGGGGCAGCAATTCGGGAAAACTCGAATGTTTATACCTATGGTAAATATGGTTTCTACCTTTTTTATTCTCTTCCTATCTAAAGCTTATATAAAAATTATCCTTTCATAGATACTTGATGGCTTGCATGCCATTAGCTCTGGAGCATTCGGTCAACGACTGAACTCGCCTAGCACTTACGCAGCTTTCATTTTCCTCTGCTCTATTAGTTGCCTAAATACAGGCCCCGTCCCATCTCAATTGGCCCACCAATATTTTTTCTTTTTAAATAAAATTATGCTAATTCACGGTAAATTTAATTTAAATATTTATTTTTATTATCATTTGGAACAACATTTTAAACAATTTAAAACATTTTATTGTAACATTTAACTTAAAATTATTTTTTAATTGTTAAAAACATATTTTTATATAAAAAATAGTTCTTTGCTTTTCACTTTTTTTTTATGAATCTTTGAATATGTGAAATAATCAAGTAGGCTTTGCCTTTTTCCAACAAAAGAAAGTTTGTTTTGTTTATTATTAGTAAAATTGACTCGTGGAAAGGTTGTTGATGAAAAAATTCGCTCAATTATTATCAATTTATTTAAAAAGGGAAAATCAAACGCGGAAATTGGCGATCTAGTTAATTTATCAAAGTTTACTGTCAGAAATATTATTCGAGTTTATAAAACAACGGGTACAATAGCTACAAAACCTCGGTATGCGTCGAAATCCAAAATATCAGATGCTGATAGACGGGCATTGAAGAAGATTATTAGAAAAAACAGGCGTTCGAACTATGGTGAATTATCTGTTCTTTGGAGCGATGCTGTGGGGCGAAGTGTTTCAAGATCCACGTGCCATAGAGAAGCCCTTAAGTTAGGTTTTAAAACTTACAAGGTAATTTTATTGCAACTTATTCCAAAATTTTTTTTTTGTAATTTTACTAATTTTTTTTAGGCGAAAGAAAAGCCACTCTTGACATTAAAACAAAAGAAAAACCGGCTTAAATGGGCTAAAAGTCACATTAATTGGACGAGTGATGAATGGAATAGTGTCCATTGGAGTGATGAGTCTCGTTTTGAAGTTTGTGTTGGGGACAATCGAAGCAGAGTTATTCGTCAGAAAAATGAAGCTTTCAATTCAGATTGTTTAAAAAAGAAAGTAAAATTTCCTGCTTCAGTTATGGTATGGGGTTCAATGTCTGCTAGAGGTGTTGGAAAACTTCACTTCATTGATGGAATTGTAAACACCAATAAATATTTAGAGATTTTAAAAAAATCGTTACTTCCAACAATGGCAGATGCATTGCAGAATAATAATAATTTTGTGTTCCAACAAGACGGGGCAGCCTGCCATACATCAAGAAAATCTTTAAAATGGCTTTCTGATCATAATGTTCCACTTTTGGAGTGGGTGGCAAACAGTCCCGACTTGTCACCAATAGAAACTCTTTGGCACACAATGAAAAAGCTATTACGAATACAACCAGCTAGAAACGTAGTCGAATTAAAACACAAACTTCAAAATATTTGGGATACTTTCACTCAAGATGAGTGTCAAAACTTAATAAGTACGTTGCCCAAAAGAATTCAAGCCGTAATTAAAAATAAAGGCGACGTCACACAGTGGTAAAGGTTTTGGATTTTGTATGTTTTCCTTGTTTTTAACAATTAAAAAATAATTTTAAGTTAAATGTTACAATAAAATGTTTTAAATTGTTTAAAATGTTGTTCCAAATGATAATAAAAATAAATATTTAAATTAAATTTACCGTGAATTAGCATAATTTTGTTTAAAAGGAAAAAATATTGGTGGGCCAATTGAGATGGGACGGGGCTCGTATATAGTAGGAGCGCCCACGTCAAATCATGTTCAAATTCAGACTACATTTTGAAGATTTTAATTAGTACAGTTATTTATTTAAATTTTATAATTCAATATTTTTTTTATAAGTGAAAAAAATTGAATTATTTAAAAAGCTCTAAAAGAAAAATAATTCAGATTCAATTTCGATTTCGGACAAGAGCTACAATATTCAATTATTTGTTCACTCCAGATAGTAAAAATAAAAGAATTGAGTATTGGCTGATAAAATGAAATGAAAAATTATTACTCTTTACATTGACCAATGGGTGAAGTTCTCTAGGCGGCCGGAATGTTGAATTTACTCAAAAATTTACTCAAAAATACTAAATATTTTTCTTATTCGTATTATCTATTGTTTATACTCTCCAAGATAAAAGAAGTCAAAGTTAGCTATTTTGTCATTATGAATGTACACCTCATATGCTTCGCATTGAATAAAGTAAAAATATTATTTCCAATAAATAATCTTTTATTTGAAATAATATGTTTATTTATTCCTGGATTGTCTTCAATTAAATCCTCAGCTATTAAACATATTTTTTGTCGTTGATAACAATAACGTTATTAATTTGTAAAAATTTTAAATAATTTTAAATTATACTACTTCTGAACGCTGACACGTACAAAAATCACTACCACTTTGCAACTCTTTCACATAGCTAGATTAAATCGAAATAAATTACAAAAATTAAACCTAATTTCATTTAAGTAGATGTTTACATATAATACATACCTTATACGACAATATTTTTTATTTTTGACCCTACATGAAACTCGATCTTCCCTAAAATATATCCATTCGGTTAAAATTGTAATAAGAGAAGGGACAAACAGACAGACATTGTAGTGACACTAATAATAGCTGCATTTTACTTTTTAAGCGGAACCCAAAAATGAAATCACATGTAAATCAATTGTCAAAAAACTCAAAATTTTGATTATTAAAAAATACTACAATAAATGTATAGAATTAATAATTTGATACTATGTATAAAAAGTCAAGAACAATTGAAATTAAAAATATATCGGTCGAGCTTTGAACGTGATATACCCTTAAGAGGTAGAAATAGCTGTTAGAATTATTATGATAACAAAGCGTTGATTTTGAATCTGTATCGAATATATTATTATTATTATTTGTTGCGTTTGGACCCTAGGGATCACGCAAAGCTTGATGTTTCTTTCTGGTTGGAAGTTCCACGCCTCTATCTTTTTTCCCGGAACGTGTTATCGAGTTCCATGGTCAGGTTATGTAATTTTTTCTGGCCGGATGACTGTGTTGATGTTAAAGGTGCCCAGGTATGTATCGATTTTTAGGTTATTCTTCCATTGTTTCTTCCTTGACTTCGTGATGGTCCGGGTCCCCCAGAATCTGAATGCCCGGTTGGCACTGGAGGGTGGGTGGATTGGTTACCACCTGGGGTAATCTTGTTTTTGTCTCTCACGATTCATGGTTCATCATCATTGAGTATACAATTCTAAGACTGGTTTGATGCAACAATCCGTCTCCACTCGACTCTGTCCCCCGCCAGCTGTTTGACTTCTCTAAATCTACAAGGCCCAAATCCGCCCCTGTCTCGAATACGGCTCTCATCTATGGAGAGGAGCCTCAAAATATTCTCTTGCTACCCTTGATGCAATTCAGAAACGAGCCGTCAGGCTAATTGATGATTCTACCCTCACCGACTCCCTCGACTCGCTGGCTCATCGAAGAAATGTCTCTGCCCTTTCCCTTTTCTATAGATACTATCACGGCAGGTGCTCTGATGAGATAAAATCAATAATTCCCCCCAAAGCATGCTTTGCACGTAGCACGCGTTTTGCCGACTCCCAACACTCTTTCGCGGTCAAATTAGAAAACGTGCCGGACCACTTCATTCGCGCAATTCATATATCCCCATGACTTCAAGGAACTGGAACTCCCTCCCAGCCTCCATCTTTCCCAGCACTTATAATCTTCAAACCTTCAAAACCGGAGTGCATAGACACCTACGTCTACACCCTCTCACTTAATCAACTTTCCCTTCTCTTCGGTAATGCAAGGGTCTTTCGAGATCCATAGGGGCTGCATCTTTACTGGTACACCCCTTCTTGCATTCGATTGCATTAAAAAAAAAAAAAAAAAAAAAAATGTCTGGCATCCCATATCCCCAATTATTTGGTTGAAATATTCTAATCTGGGTCTTCCCCTTCCCCTTTTCTTTCCCACCTCCCCCTCCAAGATATCCCTAAGCAGTCCCCCATGTCTCAGTGTGTGCCCCATCATCTGACCTCTTCTCTTCTTCCAGACTCTTCCACAAGGTTCTTCTTTCTCCGATTCTTCCAAGAACTTCTTCATTTGTAATTTTATCCATCCATTTGATATTCATCATTCTTCTGTAGCACCACATTTCGAAAGCCTCTAATCTCTTTCTCTCCGCTTCTCTAATTGTCCAGGTTTCACACCCGTACATGGCTATGCTCCATACATATGTCTTCAATAGCAACTTCCTGTTTTCTAAGCTGATTGAGGAGGACCATAGTAGTTTTTGTTTTGAATTAAACCCCACTTTGCTTGGCAATTTTGCATTTAATTTCGCTGCTCGCTCCTCCCATCCCCATTCATGGTTGCTTGTTACGAAATTTTGTCCTGCACATGCGCGCGGTTTTGTAGAACCAGAGATTGTCAGTTTCTGGAGCTGAGGGGCCGGATTTTTATTATTTTCAAATAAATTCACTTTGCTTCTTGTTGGGATCGAACTGATGAAGTCTAGGTTGATGTTCTCCTAATCGGATTAGAAAAGTTGGTGATTTAACCGATTGCGCTACCGACCCCTCTTGTATCGAATATATATATATATATATATATATATATATATATAAACATATATTTTCTGGTAAACCCCTATAGAAAATCCATCAAAAGTTTTGTTCATAAATGTCAATCCCAGCAAGAGATTTACAAAAGCTAATCAAACGTCAATAAATTTCATTACTTTTAGTGAAATTGACTTTGGTTGAATCGGTTGATTAATATATAATAATAATAAAAAAAAAATATAAGTATGAATGAAATCAATTTTTTCAACGTTTGATAAAATATAAATAAATATATGTATTAGAAAAATTTCAACTAGAGTTTAATTTTGTTCATGGACATCAAAAGCATTTCGTTAAAGCGAAATAATTTTAATTAAATTTCGAGAGACCTACTCGCGAGAAATTTACCAATCAATAGAAACTAAATCAAACGAATAAATGCCTGAACATCATATTTCTAACCATATAGATCTATATCTATCACTGTCTATAAGTGAAATGTATTGTATGCATAAATTGAGATGGCAAAGTAAAATAAGCTGATTACTTTACTATACACCTTCCCGCTATCATATTTAATAATAATAAAAATAAACAAAAAATGGTTGCCTGTAAAGTCGGTATACGGGCGAAAGTTTTACGTACAACGACTTTGAGTGGTAAAATAATTTTAATGTGAATATTCATTCGTATAGTAGGAAGAAGGATGAAATAATAGTAACAATTTAAAACATTTATTTATACAAAGAATTATATTTAAAACATTAATTTATACAAAGAATCTCGCACTGAATTTCATATTAACAAAATTTTATTTTTACACTTTACACATACATACGTATTTATATACAAATATACATACAATAACTTGCAATACATTTGCGTACAATGAAACAGCGTTTACTACAACTTAACTTGTTCCTATCTGAGTGATTTTGTTGAGGATAGGGCGATGATAGGGAAATATGAAATGAAAGGAAGTGCGTGCGTGCCTTTCACTTTTTTATGTCTGTCTCTCTCGCTCTTAGGCGGGCTAACCATGCCCGAGTGGAAGGACGCGTGCCTCTCACTCGCTCTCATTGTGAGCGCATAACGTGAGCGGAGCGTAACGCAGTTTCTTGAAGTGTCACCCGGCAAACCAATTTATAAGACGTTGTCACGTCAAAAAATATATATAAATAATAACTAATATTTAGATTACACATTTTAATGAGATAAACTCTTCAGAATTCACGATGTTTTGACCCTTATTTAAAATGATTTGTGTTTTGCCGAGAGTAGCTAAATTGTCAAAGAGAATTCAATGAGGTTGATCTTCTGCATGATTCAAATAAACACACACACACATACACATACACATACACATATGTATATATATATATATATATACATATAAACAATCTTCAAACGTTTATTTTAACTCCAAACGTTTAGTGAGAATTTCTCCCTTTACTAATGGAATTTAGTTTGAATTTAAAAAAAGGAAAAAGTTCCTTTATTTAAAGAATATAAAACAACACCCAATATAATTTTCAAGATAATATATATATTATAATAATATTAATTAATATTAGAGAAAGGAACTTTTCTGTTTTTTTAATTTTGCCATTGATAAAGGAGAAATTCTCCCGAAACGTTATGGGATTTGAATAAACGTTTTTAAGATTTGAATTTATGTATATATATATATATATATATATATATATATATGTGTAAAAAAGAAAAACATATTGATTGTTTAATGTAAAGATTTAAGCATCTTTTTTGAGTTTCTTTTTTTGAAAAAAGATGGAATTTTTTCAAAAATCAACCAATTATATAATATTGAAAAGTGAATTTATTTTTATTTAGGAACAAATCAAGGATTTTAGTAGAAATGTTTTTACATTGCATATCAGAGGGTTTCGTCCCCTTGGGAATCGAACCCAAGCGCTAACTAGGCTTGCCGGGCTGTTAGCCAAACCCTTAAGACAAATCTCTCTCCGATATGCAACATATATAAGAAATAAAGCTACAAATTTTTCACTCCTTTCAACTCGAATGGAATAGTAAAAAATCAGGCTAAACTTAAAAAAGTTTTCAGTGTCGGTTCCTATATTTAAATGATTAATGTAAAGATTTAAGCATCTTTTTTGAGTTTCTTTTTTGAAAAAAGATGGAATTTTTTCAAAAATCAACCAATTATATAATATTGAAAAGTGAATTTATTTTTATTTAGGAACAAATCAAAGATTTTAGTAGAAATATTTTTACATTGCATATCAGAGGGTTTCGTCCCCTTGGGAATCGAACCCAAGCGCTCTATTTCTTATATATATGTTGCATATCGGAGAGAGATTTGTCTTAAGGGTTTAGCTAGCGCATGAAATCACTTTTTGAAGTCGGTGCTAAAACAAACTATATAAGCGAGCGTACCCGGCAAACGTACTAAGTAAGATCCGTCGAGTTCGATTCATAAAATGTATATGTTTAGCACCGACTTCAAAAAGTGATTTCATGTAACAATTTCGTCGTTTAGTTGTAATTAAATTAGATAATTATTTTATATCTACCTTTTAGAGCATTTTATTTTATTTTTGTGTTCTTATTATTTTATTTGTTGCATTTAATTTTTTTGAAGTCGGTTTTATTTTTTTATAAAATAATAGGTGAAGTAAAAAGTTCTGAGCCTTTTTCTCTTTATTTCGACGATAAAATTAACCAACTAAGGATTTTCGGATTTAGATCAAATATGCGCCGTTTTGTTCGATAACTTTTGTACTTTTGGAAGGCAATCTCATAATTCCGGGGTTGAAGAAGTCCTCGTCCCTATTGATGAAAAACTTAATCAGTTCATTTTCACAAGCCTCTCTTGAGGCCAGTTTTGTACCATCAAGAAAATTTTGCAAATGCTTGAAAAGGTGATAATCGCTTGGTGTCAGGTCTGGGCTATACGGTGGGTGCTTTATAACCTCTCATCCAAGCTATCGGAGCTTCTGGCGCGTCGTTAACGATGTGTGCGGCCTGGCGTCCAATTGATGGAACACATCACCCTTCCCATTGCCCAATTCTGGCAGCTTCTCGTCGATCACCTGCTTCAATCTGAGCAGTTGATGACAGTATTGGTCCGAATTAAGTGATTGGCCCGAAGGGGGCACCTCATACTGGGTGATTCCCTTCCAATCCCATCAAATACACAGTAAAACCATCTTGGCCGTTAATCCGGGCTTGGCGATCGTTTGGGCCTGCTCACCCCGCTTGGACCACGATCTTTTTTGCCTTTTGTTCTCGTATGTGACCCATTTTTCATCGCCAGTCACCATCTCTATCGCCATCGATTCAGCAAAAAATCGCAGGTATCAATTTAGTCCAAAAGTTTATTTTGTGTCAATTCGTGTGGCATCCATACATCAAAATTATTTTTATCATAAATTCAGGAGGATCTTTAAATTTTTAAATTATTATCCGTTATCTCAAATATTTCTATAAAAAAACATTTTTGTGTTTTGAAAAGTATATTGGTTCTCGAAATGAAATAAAATTGTTGCAAAGTTTCATGGGGCAATTAAAATGAATTATTTTTCCGAAAAGGGTGCTGATAGAAGGTTTGCAGTCCCTGCCTGGTATATCTCCCAGCTCAAGCATGTTAAAGACAAGTCCAGACGAGTTTTAGTCGAATAAAATTGTTCTCGCAAAGGAATAATTAAAATAAAAATAATACAAAAAAGGAATAAATAAAGATGATTCGAGAATTTCTAGACTAATCCATTTCTAACAACTCTCAATATATAAGATCGGAAATAACTAAGAGTTCTATATTCAAGTCATAGGTTGCTTATAGCAATAGAATTAGGAGAAATTGAAGAATTTCTTAAAGGACAGAGTGATTTATTATGGAAGAAAAAATCTAATGATGAATCAATGAAAATCGCAAAAAAAAGAAGCGAAGATTAAAACAAAATTTCAAAAAATGAAGGGTGCCTACTTCGTCAAAATCAGCATCCCCTGTTGGTTGAAAAGTCACCGACCGCCACTGATGTAATAGATAATATATATATTGTGACGAAAACCATCGTCATACTTATAATTGTGTATAAAATTAAATATTATATGTTAAAATAATTGTTTAAACTATAATTAAAATAAAGTGATAAAAAAAAAGAATTTGAATGAACGCTGGAAAGGAACCTGTAATGACATCTATAGACAAAGAGGCCTCGATAAATCACCGCTGATTGATTAGTGTCTCCCTGTCGTGGCGTGATAACTAATTAAGTCTGCATAGGAGGAGGCAAGGGCCTCCGAGCGGAAGCGACCGACCTCTTGTATATTGACCTTCAAAGTGATAACACCTAAGTCGTATTGGTCCCAGTGAATTACATCTGTTCACAAAGAATCTTTGTGAATCCACCTAATCTCATTACATTTTGGATTTATAAATGTGACCGTGAACCTGTTACGTGTGATTCTACAGAGGGAAAAGGATATTTGCCAGAAGAATCGGCAGATCACGGACATCGGCTAACACCGGCGTGGTCGTCGTGTGTCCTTGGACACGTGTTCAATTACCTGTGGAAGACACCAGCTAAGTAAAACATTGAAGTGCATTCAATTGAATTATCAAACTCCCTACGTACTTTTTTTTCAATATACAATTGAGCATAATTAGCCACCGGTTCGAATTAATAACTAACGCGGGTTAAAGCCAACGCATGGCGTCATACTGAACTCTTTGAGGTTCCATTCAATTTCGTAAAAACTATTGAACTCAAACACTTAAAATATTTAAAATTAACAATTTAAGAATAAAAATATATAAAATTTGTATTGAATTATATTTAACTTTAAGTTTGAATAATTAATTAAGGCAAACACTTTCAATCATCCCGGTCACCTTAATAAGGAATTAATCCAATTAAACTAGAATCAAATACTAAATCAAAGTAATTTTATTGCAATAAAACATTCGGAAAAAAAACCCTTGAATTAAATGCAATAATTTTTAAATATTAAAATTAAATTATCTGGTAATTGAAAATTATTAAAAGAAAGATGGCGGACCCACGCTGTGTCATGTGATCAAAACATTGAAACCGCGGGAGGAAAGTAATTCTAGGAATTGTCACTGCACTATTAGAAAAAAAGTAAACAAAACAAGTTTAACTTATAGTAAATGTATAGTTCCCAAATGGGTCGGTAGTATCCGAAGCAGTTGACAACTCCATTTCAATAAAACCTACCTAGTGGTCAAGAGAATAATGACACAAATCACAGACAAAATTCCGATCCATTCTTCACAATAAATCATTAAATCAATTGAATATGCATTGAAGCGTATTCCAATACCAGTTATTCATAAAACGTTTAAATTAAATAATCGCAATTATTATTTAGCGGATGTGTTATTGCAGCAAATTACCAAAATATAATAATAACCTTTATTGAGAAAATTTATTTTTAAATTAAAATTAATAATATTATAAGAAATACATGATTATGACCAAAGGTTGAAATTGTTTAATTTAATTAATTAAATTAAGATTTGTGTGAAAATTTGAAAGAGTTAAACACCTGATTGAAGTATAATCAGGCAGTATATTTGACGTCAAATGAATCAGGGAAGCGAGTGACATCTGTCAAAACAAATAGTATTTGACAACTGTCAAAATATGTAAATAAACAAACCATGTCATCAACATTAGTGAATGGTTAAATCAAATAAACCAAAACTAAATAATTACATATAGATTAAATTAACTGATAAAGACTGCTAATTGCATATAATTAGATAATAAAACTATTTATACCAAATGTAAAAAATTAAATAAAACTAAATATTATAACTCACCTGTCAAAATTTGACTGAAGGAATTAGGGCTTTTGAATATTAATTTTTATTAATACTGACTTCCCAATTAATTATTTTCTCAAGTGAACAATCAATTCTGTACAGTTTTGATTAATTTAATAGGGATAATTAATTTGAATAAATTATTTTATATTAAAATTTAAATTTCCAGTCAATTGGGTTGTACCAATCGATAATTCATTGTTTACATTGAATTAATGTATTATTAGAACCAATTTTGCATAGATTGTTTACAATAACATTTGAACTTCAATTCTTGGTTATCCTCAAGTGAAGAATTAATTGTTCACCGTGAAAAATCGTGATAAATTAGTTCATTATTGTTATTGTTAATTATAATTACTTACCTTAAATTACCGACAAACTTATAATTGATAACTTTTGTTTACAAGGTAAACTTAGTAAAGTCACAATTTCAATTATTATAAATAAACAATATTTTTAATATAAACAAATTCCAGTTATTTGAATTGAATTAATTTACCTGGTTCTATTATCAATCCGTCTATAGACAATAAGATTTTTTCTTCTTTTTCAGCTTCCAATTCCAGGTAACTGATCACTCCAGTCCGTTTTACCCTCAATTATAAGAAAATTTTTCTACCAGGTTGATTTTTAATTAATTTTTTTTAGTATCTGTTCCATAAGGTACTTCCCTGTGCAGCATCTTTAGCCTCATCAATATTTCACTTAATTAACGGGGGGCTAATCACAATAACATCATTTAGACCAACAAGGGCGCAACTTAGCGAAGCAGATAAAGACCATTAACACCTTTAAATTCAGCATTGCGCCTTTTAATATAATTTATAGAGTGTCTAAGCATAGTAGATTATCTCCCTGAGTACACCCTGCTCGTAAACCATTTTATTGTTGCAACCTACTCAATATTGTCTCATCTTCAATATTGAGGAGAAGTGCAAGGGTAGCTTGGTCAGAGCGCAAACTGGGCGAAGTAAAATAAACAATAAATTATTTTACAAGTCCAGGTTTGTCACATTTGGTGGAGGTGCGGCTGGGATACAGGCACAGGCAGGCCTACGAATAAGTAGACCAAGGGGGAAAATTTTTCTAGTAGAACAAAACCTACATAACGGCCAATAACGGGGAAAATATGGGGGACGAAAACCGTCAATACCGGGAATCAAAGGAAGAGCCAGCGCCGAATATGAGCCAAATCATGGAAATGATATCAGGAATGCAGGTTCAAAACCAACAAATGGAAAAAAATATTATATCAAATATTTCATCAGCGATGGACAAAATTTTTCAAGTAGCCAATCAGCAACTACAAAATCAAACATACGAAATGAAACAAATAAAATTGATTGGTGAACAACAGTTAGAATCTGACAAAAGAAAAACGGTAATGCCCACATATGCAATGATTTATACTATAGATAATGGAAACGGAAGAGGTAGAAATTTTACCTTCGTTTGAATGTGAGTTAACATGCTACATAGTAACTGAACCACTGTTAGAATTTACTCAAACCATTACAGTCATTCAAACACCGACTGCTACCTCGGTCCCAGAAACAGTGAGTCATAACCAGCTAATAACATGCAGGAATTGAAAGGCACTAACCTTGAGTCAGAGAAGGAAATGACGAAAACTATCGACATCATAACTAGAAAAGCCAGAAAGAAAGACCAAACAAAACAAGGAGGTTTAAATTCAAAATGAAGTACAAATAAGAGAAAAATTTTAAACAGGAAAAAGAACGACAAAACTGTAGAAACGAAACAGGACATACCACTCGGAAACGGACTCAATCCAATTCCAGTGGTCTTATATCAACCGAAGCCCTCGAACCCCAAAATCCGGGGAACTAGTAGAGAAGAATGGGTAAAACAATATCGGGGACCATATCGGGTATCCAAGGTGTTACCCAATGCATATCAATTAGAACATGAAAATGGTAGAACAATAGGGACGTTCAATATTAGAAGTGTGAAAGAATATCATTCACCGATCACCGAGTTGAACTAACAGTTGAATGTGGCCTTAGGCTAAAGGGGAGGCTCAGCCCCTACTTCACATTCCTTTGAGTATCCTAAATAGTAACACCCTATTAATAACGAGACGTTACAGACAATCGTCCCTATTGAATGACAAAATTTTGACCAAAACGACAAACGGACATATTCTGGAAAAGTGTAATGAAGTGAAGATAATTTGTAAATACGTTCGTACTAACACTAGATTAAGTACTTACCCTTAATTTAGCATAAGTTCGTTCGTACTAAACTTAGACCTAAGTTACTAACCACTAAACATTGTAAATACGTTCTTTTTCTACTAACCCTAGTTCTAACTAACATAGAATAAGCGCGTTCTTACTAATCTAGGTCCTAAGTAACTAACGACACCAACAACCAGTCAATTAAGTCTTCAATATTACACCGGACCAGAATGACAGACGAAAGACCTTCGGACAAAAGTTCGAATTAATTTGGGGGAAAACAAAATTAGAATCAGTAATAAACCATTGAAGTAATTGGGAATGGGGGGGATTGCCAGGAAAACAAATAACAATAATTGGGGGGGTTCTTAAAAACCCTACAGAAAGGTCTTAAATTGAACAACATGGTAGATCCATAATAAAACTAGATAACTCACGATAAATTGTGTCACGAATAACCACCTCATAACCGTACCACCTAGGATAATGTCATAATTGAGAAATAAAATAGATAATCAATAGCCCGAATTCATGAGTGGGAAGTTCCAACCTATCTTTGGTACGAATTGTGGAGATCAATGACATGGAATGATTTGTTTAGCGCGCGGTACCCTGGTCCAGCATTGATGGGGAAGAGTGAAGCAGCCGGTGACATTCATTGCCACTAGTGTGTAAAATAATACAATCTAACGTAAATGTGTGGTTTCTAAGGAAATACTGGGCAACGACCCTAAAATGAATGATCAATCCAAAAGTTAGTAGTAACAATTCCGAGTTAGTGTAGGATTGGCCGAGATGACCAGCCTGAATAGTCATGACGTGGAAGAAGTCAAAGCTTTTCAAGCTAAGAAAACGTTGGTAGGTTTCACGTAAGGAATGGTAGTGTGTTGGTTAGATACAGAATTAAAACAACCTGACGGATCATGATTGGGAGTGACAGTGAGCGATCGGACCTGGAAATGGAAGATTGGGGATAAATTTATTAATGAATAATTGGGTTAGGAACAAAATAGAAAGGGGATGGGGGTAATATCATTGCGGGTATAAAGGGAAAATCACCCTGGATATAAAATTTTGTTTATTTATATGAAAGGCGGAAAAGCCAATTTAGATTTAAGTAAACTGGTAACACCAAAAAGTGAACCAATAAAATCAGAGTCCAAATAACTTCAGTCAAGTTCAGAAATCCAATAGAAGATTATTTGATTTCTGAAGGGGGGAATGTGACGGAAACCATCGTCATACTTATAATTGTGAATAAAATTAAATATTATGTGTTAAAATAATTGTTTAAACTATAATTAAAATAAAGTGATAAAAAAAAAAAAGAATTTGAATGAACGCTGGAAAGGAACCGGTAATGACATCTATAGACAAAGAGGCCTCGATAAATCACCGCTGATTGATTAGTGTCTCCCTGTCGTGGCGTGATAACTAATTAAGTCTGCATAGGAGGAGGCAAGGGCCTCCGAGCGGAAGCGACCGACCTCTTGTATATTGACCTTCAAAGTGATAACACCTAAGTCGTATTGGTCCCAGTGAATTACATCTGTTCACAAAGAATCTTTGTGAATCCACCTAATCTCATTACATTTTGGATTTATAAATGTGACCGTGAACCTGTTACGTGTGATTCTACAGAGGGAAAAGGATATTTGCCAGAAGAATCGGCAGATCACGGACATCGGCTAACACCGGCGTGGTCGTCGTGTGTCCTTGGACACGTGTTCAATTACCTGTGGAAGACACCAGCTAAGTAAAACATTGAAGTGCATTCAATTGAATTATCAAACTCCCTACGTACTTTTTTTTCAATATACAATTGAGCATAATTAGCCACCGGTTCGAATTAATAACTAACGCGGGCTAAAGCAACGCATGGCGTCATATTGAACTCTTTGAGGTTCCATTCAATTTCGTAAAAACTATTGAACTCAAACACTTAAAATATTTAAAATTAACAATTTAAGAATAAAAATATATAAAATTTGTATTGAATTATATTTAACTTTAAGTTTGAATAATTAATTAAGGCAAACACTTTCAATCATCCCGGTCACCTTAATAAGGAATTAATCCAATTAAATTAGAATCAAATACTAAATCAAAGTAATTTGATTGCAATAAAACATTCGAAAAAAAAACCCTTGAATTAAATGCAATAATTTTTAAATATTAAAATTAAATTATCTGGTAATTGAAAATTATTAAAAGAAAGATGGCGGACCCACGCTGTGTCATGTGATCAAAACATTGAAACCGCGGGAGGAAAGTAATTCTAGGAATTGTCACTGCACTATTAGAAAAAAAGTAAACAAAACAAGTTTAACTTATAGTAAATGTATAGTTCCCAAATGGGTCGGTAGTATCCGAAGCAGTTGACAACTCCATTTCAATAAAACCTACCTAGTGGTCAAGAGAATAATGACACAAATCACAGACAAAATTCCGATCCATTCTTCACAATAAATCATTAAATCAATTGAATATGCATTGAAGCGTATTCCAATACCAGTTATTCATAAAACGTTTAAATTAAATAATCGCAATTATTATTTAGCGGATGTGTTATTGCAGTAGATTACCAAAATATAATAATAACCTTTATTGAGAAAATTTATTTTTAAAGAAAAATTAATAATATGATAAGAAATACATGATTACGACCAAAGGTTGAAATTGTTTAATTTAATTAATTAAATTAAGATTTGTGTGAAAATTTGAAAGAGTTGAACACCTGATTGTAGAGTAATCAGGCAGTATATTTGACGTCAAATGAATCAGGGAAGCGAGTGACATCTGTCAAAACAAATAGTATTTGACAACTGTCAAAATATGTAAATAAACAAACCATGTCATCAACATTAATGAATGGTTAAATCAAATAAACCAAAACTAAATAATTACATATAGATTAAATTAACTGATAAAGACTGCTAATTGCATATAATTAGATAATAAAACTATTTATACCAAATTTAAAAAATTAAATAAAACTAAATATTATAACTCACCTGTCAAAATTTGACTGAAGGAATTAGGGCTTTTGAATATTAATTTTTATTAATACTGACTTCCCAATTAATTATTTTCTCAAGTGAACAATCAATTCTGTACAGTTTTGATTAATTTAATAGGGATAATTAATTTGAATAAATTATTTTATATTAAAATTTAAATTTCCAGTCAATTGGGTTGTACCAAGCGATAATTCATTGTTTACATTGAATTAATGTATTATTAAAACCAATTTTGCATAGATTGTTTACAATAACATTTGAACTTCAATTCTTGATTATCCTCAAGTGAAGAATTAATTGTTCACCGTGAAAAATCGTGATAAATTAGTTCATTATTGTTATTATTAATTATAATTACTTACCTTAAATTACCGACAAACTTATAATTGATAAATTTAGTTTACAAGGTAAACTTAGTAAAGTCACAATTTCAATTATTATAAATAAACAATATTTTTAATATAAACAAATTCCAGTTATTTGAATTGAATTAATTTACCTGGTTCTATTATCAATCCGTCTATAGACAATAAGATTTTTTCTTCTTTTTCAGCTTCCAATTCCAGGTAACTGATCACTCCAGTCCGTTTTACCCTCAATTATAAAGAAAATTTTTCTACCAGGTTGATTTTTAATTAATTTTTTTAAGTATCTGTTCCATAAGGTACTTCCCTGTGCAGCATCTTTAGCCTCATCAATATTTCACTTAATTAACGGGGGCTAATCATAATAACATCAGCTAGACCAACAAGGGCGCAACTTAGCGAAGCAGATAAAGACCATTAACACCTTTAAATTCAGCATTGCGCCTTTTAATATAATTTATAGAGTGTCTAAGCATAGTAGATTATCTCCCTGAGTACACCCTGCTCGTAAACCATTTTATTGTTGCAACCTACTCAATATTGTCTCATCTTCAATATTGAGGAGAAGTGCAAGGGTAGCTTGGTCAGAGCGCAAACTGGGCGAAGTAAAATAAACAATAAATTATTTTACAAGTCTAGGTTTGTCACAATATATATATATATATATATATATATATATATATAATTTATTTCTTTGAGACTATAGTTTCGAGGGTTTAACCTTCAACATCAGTCTTTTTAATTACAAATATTTAATCTTTTATTTCTCATGGAGTTAATTGGCCGATTGATATAGAAAATTAGTTTTGTTGTTATGGCAAGCTAGTCGCATAAAAGCTTAATCGTTGAGCTAATGGGGCTTAAAATCCCTAGCCCGTTAATAAAACAATTTATCTATCTATAGGTATATAATTTTTTTATTAAATAGGTAATTAGGTGAATTTTCTTTCCGATTAATTTTCCCATGATGAATTTTCCAGATCCGATTAATCCTCCTTAATTAAGATTTACAATTTGTTATTTCTTATTTCTCTGTTATTTTTCCCATTGTAGAGTTGTTTATCTTTTGGAATCTGTTTTTTTTTTTATTTTTTTTTATTTTAATGTTTTTGTTATTTTGGAGTATTTTCTTTGGAAATGATTCAATCTTCAAATGTGAGGAGCCTGGAGAGCCATGTTTCTATCGCCGACGTCTTTCACATTGCTTTCTTTTTTTTTTATGCAATAAAAAGTGATTGGTGTCACATTTCTATATAATCAAATTCCATTCATGCTGAAAAATCCGGCGGCAGAATGCCATTCGCTTGTTCTATAAATACTTTTCATAAGTCCCAAAATGGGAAGTTGAAAAAAGGCAATTTTCGGATTTTTAAATATCAAATATCTGTCAATTGACCATTTGCCTCTGGAAAATATTATTTTATCTAAGTCAACAGTCAATTAGCTTTTCCCACAAATTAGCCAATAGTACCTGAAGGACCGAGCTTCGATCGGTAATTTGTTTGTTTGTTATTAATCAACGATTTGATTTTTTTTGATTCAACCACATGACTCATTTTTATTAAACCATCTTTTAATAACTAATATAATTAAAAAACTTATCAAAATATTTTTTTCCAAATATGAGACCTGGTTTTAAGTCGAATCTTCCATGTATTCAAAAGTACTCGTTACCAATAATAATCGAAACGTCAAAATGCAATGTAGTCAAGTTTATCAAAGGAATTAATTTTCAAAAAAATAAAACAAGTTTTTTACTTTACCATACAGGATATGGTCAAGTATTGTAATCGTGCATGAAAAAAGTGTTTTTTCCTTCTTTTTATCAAAATATCTCAAAAACGGCTGAAACTATTTTGATTAAAAAAATTGAGCGAAACCATGTCATTTCGCTCTACAAAAAAGCACTAATAAGTGAACATCGAAAAAATTATATTTTTCGAGATAATAATTGTTTTGTCAAAATGTCTGTTAGTCTGGTTATCTGTTAGTTAGTTATTTAGTTAGTCTGTGCGTTACCAAATTTTTGTGGACGAGCTAGCTCAAAAACTAGTGTGAATATCGAAACCAAATTTCACACGTAGTTTTGGTCCATTGAGATTAAGAGCTGATTAGATTTTGGTGCATATCGACCCAAAATTAAGGGGAGCGGAGGGGGGGGGGGGGTAAAAATTAAAAATCTAGGCCGTTTGAGCAAACTCAATTTCATCTAAGTGAATGAACTTGGAAAAATAGAAAAAAAAATCACCATTTAGAAAATAGAATAATGAAATTTTAAATAAATATATATTTAATTTATATGAGCGCTTATTTAATATAAGTAAAATATACAAATATCCGTTGATATCGTTTTTCATTGTTTTTCAATTATTATTCAATAACATCTCTAAGCATCGTTCCAATTCGATCATTATCCATTTTATTATTATTACGATGCTGGGTTAATTTCAAAAATGAGATTCAGCACTTTTTCAATGATTAAATTTGTTCGATTTCAATACTTTTCACATATAAATTATTTCTCATAAATTGAATCGAATTTTAAATGATGCAATGGAATTCTCCATTATCGACGTGAAAAAAAAATGATTTACGTTTTGTAATAGGAATAGAATATGAATTCGTAAAATGAACTAGAGCATGCAAAAAAGCCTAAGGATTGGAAATTAAATTTTAAAAATAAGAAATGGATGAACCGAAGAGAAATTAATGGAAACATTACAATTCATAACTCATCGCTCTTGATACATTTATAACTGATGAGTTTTTCCTTAATTTATTATCTCTCCAATCAGAGATCGATTTTTATTCGTAAATAAAAAATGTGCAAAGTGTACGAAAATAATTACTTTTTTTAAAGAAGAGTTGTGTAGGAACAGGTTCATTGCTCCTCCCTGGATTTCTACCTATATAAGGGCAAAAAATATTTTGTCACCTCAGACATGGATACTTTTTTAAATTGAAAGTTTATTTTTGCCCATAGTATCAGAATTTAAATAAATTAAAGGAGACAACAAAAGTGGGTGTCTTCTGCTGGAAAAATACATTTTTATTTATTTATAAAGTGATTATATTTTCGAGGGCTTTGCCCTCTTCATCAGTCAATTAAAATTGATTCACAGGAATGGATTAAATTCAAAGTTTCTTTTGCCGAAAGTAGCAGAATTTTTATAAATTAAGGGAGCAGTAAAAGAGTGTGTCTTTCTGCTGGAAAAATAAATTTGTATTTATTTATAAAGAGATTATAATTTCAAGTGCTTTGCCCTCTTCATCATTCTAATACAATTGATTCACATGAATTGATGTATGGATTAAATTCAAAGTTTCTTTTTGCCGAGAGTAGCAGAATTTTTATAAATTAAGGGAGCAGTAAAAGATTGTGTCTTCTGCTGGAAAAATAAATTTGTATTTATTTATAAAGAGACTATAATTTCAAGGGCTTTGCCCTCTTCATCATTCTATTACAATTGATTCACAGGAATTGATGTATGGATTAAATTCAAAGTTCCTTTTTGCCGAGAGTAGCAGAATTTTTATAAATTAAGGGAGCAGTAAAAGAGTGTGTCTTCTGAAGGAAAAATAAATTTGTATTTATTTATAAAGAGACTATAATTTCAAGTGCTTTATCCTCTTCATCAGTCTATTACAATTGATTTACAGGAATTGATGTATGGATTAAATTCAAAGTTTCTTTTTGCCGAGAGTAGCAGAATTTTAATAAATTAAGAGAGAAGTAAAAGAGTGTGTCTTCTGCTGGAAAAATAAATTTGTATTTATTTATAAAGAGACTATAATTTCAAGGGCTTTGCCCTCTTCATCAGTCTATTACAATTGATTTACAGGAATTGATGTATGGATTAAATTCAAAGTTTCTTTTTGCCGAGAGTAGCAGAATTTTAATAAATTAAGAGAGCAGTAAAAGAGTGTGTCTTCTGCTGGAAAAATAAATTTGTATTTATTTATAAAGAGACTATAATTTCAAGTGCTTTACCCTCTTCATCAGTCTATTACAATTGATTTACAGGAATTGATGTATGGATTAAATTCAAAGTTTCTTTTTGCCGAGAGTAGCAGAATTTTAATAAATTAAGAGAGAAGTAAAAGAGTGTGTCTTCTGCTGGAAAAATAAATTTGTATTTATTTATAAAGAGACTATAATTTCAAGTGCTTTACCCTCTTCATCAGTCTATTACAATTGATTTACAGGAATTGATGTATGGATTAAATTCAAAGTTTCTTTTTGCCGAGAGTAGCAGAATTTTAATAAATTAAGAGAGAAGTAAAAGAGTGTGTCTTCTGCTGGAAAAATAAATTTGTATTTATTTATAAAGAGACTATAATTTCAAGGGCTTAGCCCTCTTCATCACTATATTACAATTGATTCACAGGAATTGTATACTTAATATATATATATTTTTACACCAGATGATAAAGGATGTATGTACCCATACATCAATTCATGTGAATCAATTGTATTAGACTGATGAAGTGAGGCAAAGCTCTCGAAACTATAGTCTATTTATAGATAGATAAAAATTTATTTTTCTAGCAGAAAACACACTCTTTTATTGTCTCCTTTGATTTTTTTAAATTAATTTATTATCTGATGTAAAAATATATATATTAAGCATGCAACCCTAGGTATGTGAGTCCCATTCATACTTAGCCTTGCCTTATGTTTAATTCCTACGCCATCAAAAATAAATTTCAAATGAAAAATACTGGATTAAAGAGCAATTCGATTCCTATTTTGTTTTTTCATTTCTTATTATATTATATGTTATCATTTTGTTTCATAGCTTTATTGTTTAGCGTAAGGCTTGTCCTGTAGATCGTACGCTTATTTCAACTAGGCTATGTCACTTTGTTTCTCATCTTCTGTAATTCTACATTCTCATTTTTTTATTTTATTTTTTTTTATTTTTATTAAACAATCAAATTTTTTTATATCTATTTTTATTATTAAGATAACTTTTATTGTATTGGTTTATTTAAGATCCTTTATGCAGGGTGGGGCAAGGCAGGTTCAGCCCGTTCACCAGACCTGGCCCCGCGGTCTACGAAAATTACCCAATTAAAAAACATCGATTTTGATTAACTTCTTATAGAATGATGATACCATTAGAATCTAGTTCGATATGCAGCCGTTGCACAAAATCATAAAGTGCAGAGTTACTATTTTATCAATTTACTCCAATAATAATTAATAGAAAATCAATGGAGGTTTATTGGATTCCTAATAAATTATTTCTTAGTAATAATATATAAGGAGGTCCTTTCGCTCCAGTTGAATCAAAAATGTAGTATCTAATATTTAATAAAATAAGTTAAAATACAAATGAAAAATAATAGAATTAAAAAAAAATAGTATAAAAGCCGTAAATATTTGAAATAAAAACAATTTAAAAAAAATAATAAAATACAAAAGCTAATTTGATTTATTTAAAGCAGCTGACATTAACTGTATGATTTGGCAATGCGTTGTATTAATACTGTTTATGTTTAGATCCAAACATAGCATTTATGTGATTTTTTAAAGTAAATATCTAAGTAAATTCGACGGTCAATGATATATTTTATTGCAAAAAAAGAAACAAGCATGTTTCAAAAAGCTAATTTTTAGTTTTTTTTTAGCTTTATATAATCTACTAATAGTAGTATAATTCAAGAGAAAGTGTCAACAACTTTTAGCTTTAAATCTGAAAACGTTTCCTGTGAGTATAAAGTGCCAACCTCAAATAATTTTAACTAATAAAACTAGATTCGAATCTATGTATTTTCACATTACACTGTACTAAATTTTCGCTTTATACCTGAAAACATTTCGCGAAAAATATATACATTTTTTTGCATGACTGTAATATTTTTCTTGGTTATTTTTAATATTTTTTATATTTGATTGAACAGTAAAAAAATATTTTCTTATAAAATGGACCGATGAAATAAATTCATTTGATAAACACAAATTTGTTCATAAAGGGAAACTTGATCAAGCAGAGGACAACCTCTTTGTTTCTCTTTATGATTCAACAACTCTGCTACTCTCGGAAAAATAAAAACTTTTCAACAAATTTATTTGTTGGTCTATTTGGAAATAAAATTAAAAAATTATTCATTTATTATGTAGGAAATCACCCGGCCAATTATAAAGGATGTTCAACTTATAAGAAAATTCAAAAAAGAAGAGGTAAATCTTTTCAAGATACAAAAATCATAAATAATAATGAAAATCCAATTCCTCAAACTCAAACAGCACATACCCCACCACCCCCTCCTCCACCGTTGAATCACAACCCTTAACAACAATCCCTGTAGCGGCCCGTTCTTGCTCATGTGCCTCGAGCCTTGAGACACGGCCGCTAGATGACTCAGTCGGATCGTTGAGTCGCTTTTTGCATGAGTGAAATATATTCACCCATGCTATAATTAAAGCGACTCGATTCGACTGAGGTAGCGAACGGATTCGGACACGCGAATCTGGAGGGGCCAATACAAATTTCTCGATGTTTTGAATTTGAATTCAAATCAGATTTTTCAATAACTTTAGAAAGAAGATATAATATTAAATCCGGCATGTGACAACACACACATCAAGACATATGGTTTGACCAGAGGTAACTGCTAAAGCTAGGCTACGTAGGTTGGCTAATGTGGAAGGTACTTTGACTAAAGTACTAGTAAACCCCTGTGAAATTTTCGACTTTAATTGAAATTTTGGTAATAATATGCCCGCAACAGAAACAATAGAATTCGAATTCAATTCAAATGAAGTATTTTCCTTTTTATAAAAATTAATATCCTGTATATCTTTAATATTTTTAAAATTGGCTTCATAATCAATTTTAAACTTAATGTATTCGTCTTCTTTTAAATATTTATCAAAAAACATTTGCTTCTCAATATCATTCATCGATGTCACAAGAGCGATACATTCACAGGCATACCAACGAATTTCTTCACTTTCTTGAAGTAAATACTCTTTCAAGAAAATATTCCAATCCCATGCATTTCTATAAAAATTCGGAGAACATTTCAATAAACTAAGACAACACTTAATAAGTGGTAAATCTATATTAGGATGTTTTCTTCTTCTTTTTTTTGGAATTGGTGGTTCGCAATCTTGGTCTGGTTTATAAAATGGTGTTTCATGAGTCAAAAAATATTGTTGGGAAAATTTGATACAATCCGGATGAGTTTCGACAATTTTTCCCAGAGCAATACAAATTTCTCGATGTTTTGAATTTGAATTCAAATCAGATTTTTCAATAACTTTAGAAAGAAGATATAATATTAAATCCGGCATGTGACAACACACACATGCAATCACACAAGAAACAAAGGGTGTGGTGTAGCGGCCCGCTCTTGCGCATGGCGACGAGCCTTGAGCCACGGCCGCTAGATGACTCAGTCGGATCGTTGAGTCTCTTTTGCATGAGTGAAATATATTCACCCATGCTATAATTAAAGCGACTCGATTCGACTGAGGTAGCGAACGGATTCGGACACGCGAATCTGGAGGGGCCAAATGCCAACCAGCAGCATTCCATGGATGCCCGAAGGCTACGGAAATAAAAAAGAATATCCTAAACAAGAAAGCGGAAAACGAAGACAGAAGAAAACATAAAATTAATAGTGTGCAGTCATCGGTGTGGCAAACCAGGTCCCAGGCGGGAGTACAAAAAACAGCGGCAACGGCCGAACCCCCACCAAAGGAGAACCTACCAAACAAACACGAGGAGAGACTCAAACACCTGGAGGCTAACATAGAAAAAATATATGAAGCCATCAAACAGCAAAATGAACACTTTTTAAGAATGCTCGCCAGTATGACCGAGAATCGCGATAGGATTTAAGATTATTTCAATTAATATTAATTCACTTGCTTCAAGAGATAAACAGGCAAATGTCCTAGAGGTTTCAAAAAGGTATGTTCCAGATGTTATTTTATTAACTGAAACTAAATTAAATAGTAGTCACAAAATGGAATTTGCGAGATATGATTGTATTCGAACCGATAGGCCCTCAGGAGCCAGGGGCGGGGGCACTGCAATATTAATTAAAAGAAACATTAAATTCAAACACATCCAAAATTCAAAATTAATGCTCAACAAATGTTTAGAATATACCATTATTAAAATCAATTTAAAAAATAGCAAAAATTTATTCTTAATATCAATATACAGCACACAGAAAAATGAATGGGCATTCATTAAAGAAATCAACAAACTTTTCGACATTTTAAAATTAGGGAATAATGATAATCTCTATTACATAGCCGGCGACCTCAACGCCAAACACAGAAATTGGAGCAATTCCATCGATAACTATAGAGGGACAAAATTAAACAAATGGGTCTATGAAAACGAGTTTAAATACAACTTTAATTTATACCACTCGGAAATTCCATCTTTTCCCCAGTCTTTGTCTTACCTAGACTTAATCATTGCTGACCATAGACTAACGGTAACAAATAAAATCAACGACACTCAAGTACCAGTTATAAATTTCGACAGCGACCATAGGGGACTAATCACCGACATTAAAATAAACGACTCATCATCTATCGATTTCGAGGAAAATCAAGAAACTAACAAATTCAACTTCAATAAAACAAATTTTCAAAAGTTTAAAACAAATATAAATGCAAATTGTAATTTAAACATTTCGGCTAACCAAAATTTAAACAATAATGAAATAAACAATGCTATTGAAAACCTTGAGAAAGGAATCCAAAAAGCCATTGAAAAATCCACTCCACGGTATAAAAACTCAAACTCGGTTGATAAATTTCTGAATAGAAAAATCAAACATCTACAAAAAACAAAAAGCTTCTTGATTACCGAAATCAATCGATATTACAGACAAAATCTAGACAGACACTCAAACGACTTTTTCAATCTAAAATTATTATTAGCTGAGGTGAAAAGAAAAATATACTATGAATTTCAATGCTCGGAAAATAATTACTGGGAAGAAAAAATAAGAAACATTCCTTTAAATGTTTCTTCAGAAACTTTTCCTCAAATTAATAAAATCTTTAGAAAAACCGAATCTTCGGCAATCCCAGATATTATTAAAATTCCGAGCAATAACATTGAAATCATAAGAAATGTTAACCTAAACCTAGACAACATAACAAAAGACGAATCAGGTAAATTCCTGATCACAGACAAAGACGATAAACTAAACATAATAGGTTCACATTTCGAACTCATTCACACACAAAACAAAGACTTGGGATTAGAGACAAGAAATAGAACAATTGAAGATATTTATAATAATCTTAAGAATGAGATCTATAGAGACACACTGTCTAACAGATCTATTCAAAACTTTTCTATAGATAATAATTCACTAGACCCAACCTTTTGGAACAATGAATACCCGTTCACAAATTATAAAGAAACAAAACTCATATTTCGGAAACTGAACAACAAAAAAACCACAGGTATCGATGGAATTCCAAATATTATTTTAAAACACCTCCCCAAAAAAATTATAGCCTATTATACTATTATATTTAATAATTCATTAAATAACCACTATTTTCCATCAAAATGGAAAAAAGCGAAGATTATAGCCATCCCCAAAAAGGACAAAGACCCCTCACTTTTGACTAGCCTACGACCAATTAGCCTTCTTCCTAATATCGGAAAGGTACTAGAGATTATCATTAATAAAAGAATCATTTCGGCCTCACAAGAACGTAACCTCATACCTGAGAGCCAATTCGGATTCAGATACAAGCATTCTTGCATCCACGCAGTTAGTAGACTAACATCTGAAATATGCTGGGCGTTGAATGATAACAAATGCGTTGGGGCCTGCCTCGTGGACATAGAAAAGGCGTTTGACTGCACGTGGCGGGAAGGCCTGATTGCTAAGCTGTTAAAAGTACACCAGCTGGATAAGGACCTGGTTAAAATGATCTTTAATATGATTGATGAAAGAACCTTTGTCATCGCTGACAAGGGAGCTGAATCGTCCATTGTATTCAAGGTCACCCAGGGCATTCAGCAAGGCACGGTCACCTCCCCCATTTTATTTAATTTATTTACAAGCGATCTTGTAAATGCCAACAAGCTAAATAAAGGAAACGGCTCAGGTGCGTTGGCTTATGTCGATGATCTAATTGTTTACACAACAGGTTCCAAAATTGAAGAAATTGAATCCAAATTGGAGCGGCTGGTAGGACTGGCTCACGCTTATTATAACAGGTGGAAGCTAAAAATAAACCTGGATAAATGTGAGACTATCCTATTCAGACCTCCAATAACAAATAAAAACAAATACCTCATCTCTGGTAAATGGAAACAATTCCAAATCAGAGTTAACGGTATAGATATTCCTCACAAAAGAGAAGTTAAATATTTAGGCATCACTTTAGACGATCGCCTGTTGTTTAATAAACACTTGGATCACAAATTGATGAAAGCCAATAAGGCGTTTATGGCGCTCAAGGAATTATTCTTTAACGCGAATATCGATCCAAAATTGAAAATAATGAGCTACTGTACGTTTATAAGACCTGTCATCACATACGGATGTAGCGTTTGGTTCAATCAAAGCGCATCCGCAATGGAAACCCTTAGAATTTTCGAAAGAAAATGCCTAAGGGCGTGCACAGGCTTGTACAGAAGCCCAGAATCAAACTACCTGAAATATATTTCAAATTCAAAATTATATGATTCGGCCCAAATAAGCAGAATTGATTGCTTCATTCTAAATTTAATTCGTAAATTCTACATTCAGGTAGTTAAAGTAACAGATAATAGTTTAATCTTTGGATCGGTATACCCGAACGAACTGTACCTTGAGAAAACCCTTCAAACGGGTTTTATACCACCTGAAGCGTTTCCCTTTCTGGACGCGCGTGGGTATATACAGGACAATAATAAAGTTCCTATCCTATACCATTTAAGTAGAAATAGGAACAATAAAAAATTGTTAATTGATCCGCTCCTAGATATTAGACAGCTAAATTCCAACTGGCGATACAATAAAGCCTTTTTCAGAAAAAAGTGGAAGGGAGAGGCACGCCTTGAAAAATGCTGGTGGCTGGACCAGTGACTGGACACTGTTAATTTTATTATTATTATTATTATATCTAAAGTTAAAAAAAAAAAAAAAGAATATGTAAATAAAATGCAAATTTTATAAAACCTCTTCACCCCCCCCACTCTTACTATCCCTCCTTTTGTTCCTTTCTCTTGTGTACAATACCTACCTCTTTCTTTTCTCTTCTTTCCTCTCATAGAATAGCAAGGTTTCTCAGCTTTTTCCTTGCAAAAACCAATGTAAACCTTATTTTTATTCAATTTTTGAAAAAACCAAACTGTTAAAAATTTGTAAAGAAAAAAAAATGTAATTATAAAAAATAACCCCGAATGCCAGGCCGGCAATGTAGGTTAGATCAAATATATTAACACAAGGTCCTAAAATGTTAGGGGACCTAATAAAAAAAAAAATCATATGTATATAAATTTGCTTAATAAACTGACATTTGAAACTAAAAAAAAAGGGGCCAAATGCCAACCAGCAGCCCCTCCCCCCACCACAAACAATCCCAAAGACCATACGCTAGTGTTATTAGAAATGAAAATTACAATCAACCTAATGATATCAACATTTAGCTAGCCCATGAATGACTTCAAATCAATGTTTAATCAGCTATTAAATCAAAACATCATGATTCTTAATTTGTTAACAAAAGTAATAAGTAATATGACTAAATATGACTAATACATAAAGAATAGCTGTCTGGAATGCTGACGGATTAGCACAAGGACGTCACGAAATAGAGATCTTTTTACAAACTGAAAAAATTGACATATTATTAGTATCAAAAACTGATTTCACAAACAAAAGCTATTTCTCAATCCCAGGATATGACTGCTACTCCACTCTACACCCTGATGGGACGGCCCATGCAGGTACCGCAATTCTCGTTAAAAAAATAATTTTTTTTTATTTATTGTCGCCGGAAACAAAACCCATTTAGACAGCACATCAGTAAAGTAAAAAAATCATTATATCATCAAGAACTGGATAAATATGAAAGGAACTTCTTACAAGCAACATCAATTCAAATTACAGACACAAATGATACACAGCTTGTAATAAATGCTCTCTATTGCCCTCCTCGACATGCTATCTTAAAGGAACAATTCTCAACATTTTTTGAAAATCTCGGTCCAAAATTCTTAGCTGGCGGCGACTTCAATTCTTAACATACATCATTCGGCTCACGAGTAATAACACCAAAAGGAAGAAACCTGCTCAAAACTATATCCTCAAAAGGATATAATATTCTATCTACTGGTAAGCCAACCTATTGGCCCTCGGATCCTAATAGGCTGCCTGACATGCTAGATTTCTTTGTATTCAAAGGATTGACTAGCTCATACACCAATATCGAAGAATGTTTGGATCTTAGCTCTGACCACACTCCGTAGTCAGCACTATGATAATAAAAAAGAAAGAAGTCCCACATTATGCAACAAAACGACAAATTGGATTTTATTCAAAAAAAGTTGAAGATGATTTGAATACTAAAATTCCTCTCAAAACTGTAGATGATATTGAAAGAGCAATTGAACATTTTAATCAAAATATCCAAGAATCATGGGAATAATGGAAATAAGCAAAACGGTCAATTTAGAACAATTGAGTACTGATACTATCTAATGGTTGACTTCTTGACCAAATTGACTTTATTTATTTATATTATTAAAAAACAAAAATATCCTTCGATGGCTTCTTTTAATTATTACGTGTGTTTACAGTTTATTTGCTAATAAAGTTAGAAGAGAAAGGAAAGCATTATATCGCCCTCTCTTTCCCAATATGATTGGGATTTTATATGAAATCAATTTTATGTTATACAACAAAAATGTTTTTTAGAAATAATAAGAAATCATTAACTATTAACTATCTTAAGCTAAAGGTTGGTTTGATTAATCAAAGCGATTCATGTTAAAATAAATTTTTAGATAGTAGATTCAAAAGCAAATTCCTTCCATTTCTCTGGGTGATTGTGGTAAGTCTACATTTGTACGGGCGTACACCAGGGTGGGAGAGCGTGATGCGGACTGGAGAGCCGGACTGAAGACAACCCTCCAGTTAAGGGTAAATGAAAAACACTAAACACTAATATATGTATTAATAACAATTTATTACCCGCTTTGGCGGGGGTGATATATACATATGATGATGATTATATGAAAGAATTAAGCGAAAGAGCGAGCCGAGCGAGATGGCTCCACGTGGAGCGTCGAACGATAGCGATATATATTTCGATCCATGCGATCATGAGCGTACGATGATACTGAGGAGCCAGCACGCCAGGCCCAAGCTGAGAGAGGAAGGGCGACTTAGCCGTCCTCTGGTGGCGGACTGCGAACCAGAGGCAACAAGTTTGGGAAGTCGTCGCGACGAAGTAATTTAGAGGGTTGTAGCGACTGAACAACATTTTAATAACATTTATTTTTAAAATAATCTTCTTCTTATATATAAAAATTAATGTCTGTGTGTCTGTTCGTCTTTTATGCGTTCGCGCATCGTTTATCTCATTGTGTTGAAACTTTGTATAGTTGTTTTAAAATGATTTTCAAGCATGATTTTTGCCTATTGTCCGGATTTCAATGTATATTAAATTATTATTATTTTTTTAAAATATTAAATAAAAATAATAATAATAATGAAAACATGAAAAGCCGTAGAAGGTTACAATAGTTCTACTGTCGAAATGCAAATTATTGTCAAAACAAATAACTGTTAGAGTTTCAAAGTTACCGAAAGTTTCAAGTAGTATGGTAAAATTAATTTTATCTTTATCTGTTTTTATTTTTTTATTAGATTGAGTTAAGAGTTGTTTTTTTGATTTTTTTTTACTAATAGCTTTTCAATGAGCTATTATAACAATTCATGTTGCTTGATTGGTCCGATTATTATTGAACTTTCCAATTGACAAATTAAATCGGATATTTTTTGTCCTATTCTCAAGCTAGTATTATTTCTATTATGTTCGAAAGACAATTTTGAAAAAGCAGGAAAAAATTGAATAAGCAATTTTTTTTTATAATTGAGTTAAAGATAAAAAAGAGGACAATTTATTCATATATGTAGTGGGATGTGGTTACATTTAAAAATAATAAGAATTCCAATCCCTTTTATTGAGCTCAAGAATAAAGATAAATTTATTGACGTCGAGTTTTCCTTTTATCAGCAATTCAGCAATTCTAATCGGTATAGTTGTTTTATTTTCTTTCAAGATTTTCATATTATTCTTTTAAAATTCATGTAAACTTTTAATTGATTTTTTTTAATGCTGTTCGTTTTTTTGCTTTGAAATTGAGAATCAGGATTATCATACGGTTATCATAGGATCATTTAGTGTACAAAATATGAAAAATGTCTATCTATATATATAAAATTCTTTGCCCGATACACTCACTCCCTCACTCACACACTCATCATCAAAACAGCCAAAACCACTGGACATAGAAACATGAAATTTGGAGAGGATATTATATATATGACATAAAGGCTCACTAAGAAAGGATTTTCGAAATTCGACCCCTAAGGGGGTCAAAGGGGCAAAGTGTGTTTTCACTGATTATGCGATATCTCTTAAAGACGATAAAATATCTACTTGCTTTTTACTTATAAAAATACTAAATTAAAATATCTAAAAAAAATTTCAGGATTTTTTGAAATTCGACCCCTAAAGGGGTCAAAAGGGGTAAAAATATCTTTGCAATGTGTTTGCACTAATTATGCATTTTCAATTAAGAACGATAAGATATCTACTTGATTTTTACTTAATAAAATTCTAAATACAAATATCTAAAAAGAGATTTCAGGATTTTTTGAAATTCGACTTCAAACTATCCAAAATGTGAGTGGGGGCAAAAATTAAAACTCTCTCCTATCTTGATCAAATTTTGTAGAGTTATTCTTTATTACTTTAAGAAACTATTCCTGTAAAAATCAATTATCAAAATTGACTGTATGGGGGCGAAGGGAGGGGGGGAATTATAGAAATTTTTATGCATTTTAGTACATTTACTCTTTAGAAAACTGTGGATTATTTATTTGCAAATATCTAAAAAATAATTTCAAGATTTTTTGTAATTCTTCTGTTATTCTTTATTACTTTAAGAAACTATTCCTGTAAAAATCAACTATCAAATTTGACTGTATGGGGGCGAAAGGGGGTGGGGCAAAATATAGAAATTTTTACCTTTTTTGTACATTTACTCTTTAGAAAACTGAGAGTTATTTATTTGGAAATATCTAAAAAATAGTTTCAATCTCCCAAAATGTGAGTGGGGGCAAAAAATTAATACTCTCTCCAAAATAGATCAAATTTTGTAATGTTAGTTCTTAAGACTATATAAAATGTATGCTGTAAAAATCAATAGCCAAAATGAGTGCGTGGGGGCGAAAGAGGGGGCAAAATATTACAAATATATATTACAGACCTAATAATCACATGCCGAGAAGCCGCCCGCCAGGGCCAACTGCCCGAAGGCACGCCTGGAGCAGCTCGTCTCTATTATAAAAATTAAATTTTATTGCAATAGATTTTTATATATGAAGCTTTGAGAACTATAGTGGCCTAACCTACAAATTTTTGTTTTTGATCACGAACCCACTCATTCCTTCAAGACCCCATGCGCTTGGGTTTTCGTCTTCATCCCTTCGCTTGGCCATTCTATTCTCTTCTCTGTAAGTGTCTCGATATTTAAAGGAGCTCTATCTTTTTGTTTGGCCCCCATCTTGCATTTGATCACATTAAATAAGAAAAAAAACGAGAGAGATAATGACTCATGTTAATTAATCTAAAATCAGAAATTTGCCCGTCAGGTTATGTCTCTGAGAATTAACTTTTTAAACACGATTAAGCAAAAAAAAAAAAAAGTTTTGGATGAATTCAACATCCAGTCTGCCTGGCGAGCTTAATTTTTTTTTATAATGATATTGATACAAGAAGAAGTTGCACCAAGAAGGTACAACCTTTGCAGTCCGTGGTGGACCCTTGTAACATGAAGATAAGGGGAGGTTTATTGATTGGGCAGCAGTCGAAGGTGCTGGTCATGAAAGATTGAAGGTTATAAGATGCTGGTCTTGAAAGATTGAAGGTTATAAGTTGCTGGAAAGACGGTCAGGGGAAGAGAGTTCCAGTCTCTAGATGTCATAGGGATAAATGAATTGGCGAATGCGTTTGTTCGATTAGTATCCAGTTTAAGCGCGTAGGGATGTTGAATTTTAGAAAATCGTGTATTTCGCGCAAATGAAGCCTTTGGTGGGATCATCGATTTTATTTCGTCAGAACAAAAGTCATGGTAATATCTATAAAAAAGGGAAAGGGCGGAGACAGATCTACGATGGGCTAGGGAGTCGAGAGTTTCAGTTAATGTAGGATCGCCTATCAGTCTGATAGCTCGCCTCTGGATTGCATCTAAGGTATTAAGAGAATACTTGGAGGCCCCTCTCCACAAATGCGAGCAATATTCAAGACAGGGAGCGAATTTGAGCCTTGTATAATATAAGGAGTTGAGTGGGGTGAAAAATCGTTTGGTTCGGAAAAGAAAGCCAAGCTTACATGCTGCAGCTTTTGCTACTGAGATAATATGGTCATTCCAACGAGAGGTCAGAACCTAAGGTGACACTCTAACATTGATATTTTGGCTACGGAATTCCAATGAGCTCGAATCAAAGGAAATATCCGGAAGGTTCCTATCTGCGCGCCTAGAAATTAGGCAGCATTGTGTTTTGCCAGCATTAAAATTTACCAAGTTGTGAGATACCCTTGCCCCTCTTGCCGAGAGTATCTAGTAGTTTTGTCTTCTGCTAAGTCTAAATAATTTTATTTATTTGAGATTATAGCTGAAAATAAATCTTTCGCTTGTTTTCTCTCTACGTCTATTTATTTTCAAACGGTTGTTTATTCTCTCTTCTATATCGTTTTGACTCAATTACTGAGACGTCGTGACTCTTGTTAGACAATATATTCATCGGGAAATAGTGTAGTGAGAATGCCTCTCTATTCAGTATTTCAGTTTTTTTGTTTTTCTTTATTAAGCCCGAATTATATTATTCAAGTTCAAATTCAATTTTCACATAATACAATACATGTAGACTTCCAAGTTGTAACGTACAGCAATGGTTCTTAAACTTATTCTAGCCTCGGCCTTCTGGAAAAAACAATAAACCGACCTTTCTTTGTACAAAATAATGAAAATATCATGATTTAGATGGAACACTAAGAATCAGTAGAGATTGTGGTGTTGGTGCAAAGTGAAACATCTTTAATAAAGATAAGAGTAAATAAATATTTTATTTAATATGGATTTACTATGAGTTAAGGATACTGGGTCACTTATTATAATGTGAAATATAATGTGAAATAAGTGACCCAGTATCCTTAACTCATAGTAAATCCATATTAAATAAAATATTTATTTACTCTTATCTTTATGGAACACTAAGTCCAACAGAATATGATAGGGTTGCATAATTTGAACTCATTCTTTAACGATGAATACAAAACGTGTACAAGTTGTAGAAATTTATGAAATTAAAAATTACCACTTTGGGGCCATCTCACATTTTAATGGTAAAATGAATTAAATTTTAAAAAATTTACCCTGATTCAGTCAAAACTATTTTATGATCTGTGATCAAAAAAACTTTTATTTTCGTCCACTCGAAAAATTCAACCTTCCCTAAATAATCAGCTGATTTATTTTAATTTCAGCAAAATTGAATATATTGACCTTGTAAATGTCTAGTTAATACCTTTTTAAGTTTATGAGATACAATGCCCTAAAGACGGACACTCAGACACATTGTATCGACACTAATACGTTCCCGTATTACATAATCTGGAACTCTTAAAAACCAATGAATTAAAGCCTGTTTATTGTTTTCTAGCAATAAATACATTTTGAAGAAAGAACTACATATCATTTATGATCTAAGCCAGGGTTCGGTAAACTACCCGCCACCTGCCAAATCCAGTCCGCGGATTGATTTTTACATGAAAAATAAAAAATAGATTCAATTACGAGCCGTAACATCATATGCACAGGGATTTATTTCTGTATTTAGGAGTACTTACTAATGTGAAAGGACATTTTCGAAAATGAAGTATATCAAATCGCAATTCAGATCATTATTAATAGATGACCATTTGCAAACAACTTTAATGATAGTTAATACTAACTTTGAACTCTGGTGAATTATTATCTCAGAAAAAACTATTACATTCATCCCATTAGTACAAAATTTAACCTGATCTATAATATGTTTGTTAATAAATACAAATATTTTATTCGTTTTTGTTGGATTGTTTTTATTTATTTATTTATTTTTGTAACTGTCAGTAAAATGCGTATTCCTGATCTAAACAAACTACAAACCAAGGAATAACACGGATAAGAAGCGAAAAGTTTACAAACAATGAATAATGTAAGAATGAGTTCAAATATGTATAAAATATGGATTAAATATTTTAATAAACCTAGTATATAGTTACTCTATTTAGATACAACTCAACTTGCTTATAAACTTTCATGAAATTTGCTGAGTATTGTAAAGCCTTAGATTATATTTATATCGTTGCTTCCAAACGACAAACCATTGAAGCAAGTTTAATTGTATGTCGAGAATTTCTGACGCAGTGGAGTTCGATCAAGCACCTTCCATGTGGGAGTCAAGGTTTTTTCGACATTATGATAATAATAAATCCAAAGTCACCCTAAAGGACATATTCTTTCAAGAACAATCAGTAAACCACTTGTTCTTTTGGAAAAGTAAACCTGTAACATAATAATATAAATTAAAAAGTGTGCACATCAAGCGACATACACTTATTCTTCATTTATCATTATTTATCCAAAGGGTCTGGTTTTTTCTTTTTCAAAAAGAAAAATGTTCCACTAAGGGAGTAACGGTTATGACATTCAATTCCCATGGCTCTTCTTTCATCCCATGAAGAGATCTAACTTACATTTCACTTTATCATACGGATTATGAACTTTTCCTGCAATGAATTTGTTTTTATCCTCGAGTAACTTTAATTTGATAGGTTTTTTAATTAATTGAAATAATAATTCACAGATGGGTGTGTAAATCCAAATTTATCATTTTTTTTCAATTCCTTTTATTAATTAATTGTATTATTTGAATTTTAAAATCCACCATTAATTACAAATATTATAATTGAATGTAATGGAAGGCAGCCCAGGGGTAGTGAGGAAAGAAAAATTAACACATACCAAATAAGGTGTAATTTATTGGAATCCTTCCTCCTTTCCTTTCAAACCGACGTTTAGGAGAATTTTTCCCTCATGAAGAAGGATTCCAATAAATTACACCTTATTTGATATGTGTTAATTTTTTCTTTCCTCACTACCCCTGGGCTGCCTTCCATTACATTCAATTTAAATTTCTACCAGTCCGTCTCTCTCCAGTGAAAATTTTGTTGCAAACAAATATTATATATTAAATCTAGGATATTTAATTAATTAGAAGTATTTTTTATTAAAAACGGAGTGGCAGAACTCAATTCTGAATTGTTGTAAAGGCAGCCCAAGGATAATGAAAGCCTCAAATTCCGAATAAAATAATTTATTAGAACGTCATTTTCATCCTCTAGAAAAAAATCCGACGATTCGGGGTATCGCCCCTCCTTCGTTAAAATATCCAACGGAGTAACCTCCGTCTATATTAATATTAATTTTATTTGCAATTAAGTTCAAAACTTTGAGCACAGAGATGCCTCTTCTCTTGCTACCCTGGATGCAATTCAGAAACGAGCTCTCAGGCTAATTGACGATTCTACCCTCACCGACTACCTAGCTCATCGAAGAAGTTTTTTCGCACTTTCAATAATTTATACTAGTAGATACTATCACGACAGGTGCGCTGATGAGTTAAAATCAATAATTCCTCCCAAAGCATACTTCAGGCGTAGCACGCGTTTTGCCGATTCCCAACACTCTTTCGCTGTTAAATTGGAAAAGTGCCAGACCACTCCATTCGCCAAATCATTTGTCCCCATGACTTCAATCAACTGGAACTCTCTCCCGGGCTCCATCTTTCCCAACACTTATAATCTTCAAACGTTCAAAACCCGTGTGCACAAACACCTACCTCTCCACCCTTTCACTTGATCAACTTTCCCTTCTCTTCGGTAATGCAAGGATCTTTCGAGAACCTTATGGGCTACATCTTACTGGTACGCCCCTTCTTGCATTCAATAAATATTAAAAGAAAAAATGCCTTGATAATGACCGGAGCGGGTCCCAATATTGTCAAAAAATAAATTAAATTTTATTATTGACTCTTTTACCTGAATTTAAAATTAAAAATAATATTACTATATCGCTTTTAACTATAACAAGAAATTACCGCCTAACATTTGCTCCGTCAGCTTGTTGTAGACTACATATACACTCTGATTTTGTTAAATTTGTTTTTTTTATTAAGGGAGTTTTTTATAGCTGTAGTAATTTATTTGTTTAGGTTTAAAATAAGAGACGTGCAGCTTCAATTTTTTCTTCTTATTTATTTCTCAATTCCCACTAACGTTTCGGCCATTGGTTATGGTCATCTTCAGAGCGGGAATTAGTCAATATTTATATAAAAAAATTTTTGATGCACTTGTCATTAGTTAAAATTATATACAAGAAACATAAATAGGATATATACAAAACTTTTTACAGGGTTGGCCAGAAGGCCGAAAGATATAATCTTCTCAATTTTCTTTTTTTCTTTCAAGACGAAATATCGATTGCATTTATTTTTCTTGTATTTAATTTTAACTAATAACAAGTGTATCAAATTTTTTTTTATATATTGACTAATTCCCTCTCTGAAGATGGCCATAACCAATGGTCGAAACGTTAGTGGGAATTGAGAATTAAATAAAAAGAAAAAATTGAAGCTGCACGTCTCTTGTTTTAAACATAAACAAATAAATTTGTTTTATAAAAATAATTTTAGCCGTTTTTGAGATACTAAATAGTATTTCAAAAATAAAAATAAAAATTATTTTCATGCACGATTACAATAATTGACCATACCCTGTATTACTTAAGTATTCAACGGAAATAAATGTCTATTTTTGATTTGAAGTCGATTGGAAATAGATACATTTTAGCACAAGAACGTTTCATTCTTATGTTATCGTGGGTATCTGAATCCAGACACACAAATAGTCAAAAAATCGTAGTTAAAAATGATTTTTCCACACGTTCCAAAAAATTTTCAACACAATGAGATAAAAAATGAAAATTATTGTGTGAGTTCAATACTAGGATCGCCCGGTAGGCAGAATTCGCCTGGCCCCCAAGCGTGCCAAGTGTGTAAGTAAGCGATTCTTTCTTTAGAATCTGATCGAGGAAAATGAGTAAAAAGGGCACGGATAGAATCAACTATTTTCCTTTATAACTAATTGTATGGATAACAAATACAAGTCCAGACCTGTATGGTAAAGTGAAAATAATTATAGATATTTTGTTAAAGGCAAAGAGAGAATCTAATTGAAAAGTTTTTGTTTTGCCGAGAGTAGCAGAGTTGTTGATTCACAAAGAGAAACAAAGAGGTTGTCCTCTGCTTGATGCAAATAAACATACACACATATATATCGAGATGATATATCTGTATATATATACATTATTTATTTGTTTGAGACTATAGTTTCGAAGACTTGGTCTTCATCATCAGTCTTTCTTCAATTATAAATGTTTTTCATGGAGTCAATATCATATGTATATTTAAAACTTGCTGTTCCTTTGTCACTGGTGGTCGGCTAGAAACTAATAAAGACATTCCTTTCGGTTCACATTCAAATATAACAATGTGTTTCCCTTTCTCCTTGTTTTACAACCCTGGAATCAATATATTCACAAAAGAATGAAAAAGAAAATCCTAGAATAGTTCTCCCATATTATGGACAAATTTCGGAAAAATTAAATGAAAAAATGAAAAAATTAGGGATCAAAACAGTATTCAAAACTCCAATTACTCTAGGAAAAGATTTAGGTTCAAATAAAAAAGACAAATTACCAAATTTAGAAAAAGAAGGGGTTTATAGTTTGAAATGCAAATATTGCGAAGCAATCTATGTAGGGAAGACAGAGAGAAATCTGAAAATTCGATTAAATCAACATATAAGGGATTTTAAAAATAAAAAGTGCAAAAACTTTTTGCAGAACATTTAAATTCAAACAATCACTCCTTCCCAGAAGGAACATGTATTAGATTAATAAAAGGAGAAAAGAACCCAAAATTAATTAGCGCAATTGAATCTAAAGAAATTTTGAAATCATTCAATAGAAAATCAAAACTTTGTTTGAACAATCAAGTAGAGTTATCAAATATTAATCTGCTTAAGATGTTTGCTAACAAAAGATAAAATAAAAAAGAAAAACCCTTCTATTGTCAGCCTTTCTCCTTGTAAAACAAGGAGAAAGGGAAACATATTGTTATATTTGAATGTGAACCGAAAGGAATGTCTTTATTAGTTTCTAACCGACCACCAGTGACGAAGGAACAGCAAGTTTTCAATATCCATATGATATTGACTCAATGAAAAACATTTATAATTGAGGAAAGACTGATGATGAAGAGCAAGTCTTGGAAACTATAGTCTGAAACAAATAAATAATATATATACAGATATATCATCTCGATATATATGTGTGTATGTTTATTTGCATCAAGCAGAGGACAACCTCTTTGTTTCTCTTTGTGAAAGAGAGAATCGTTATTTCTACAATTCTTAGGAATAAATGAGTAAATTATTAAGTTTTGTTCTTTGTTTTCAATTTGATTTCAAAGGAATTGGCTATTACGTCAAATGGGAAATTTCGAAGGTACTTACTATTCATTTTATTTAATCCAAGCACATGTCATTATTATCACTTATTATAAAAGTAAAATTAATTTGAGCATTTTCCACGAAAATGTATTTATCAATTCATTTATTTATGATTTATTTCTCTTCTGATTAGCTTGTGATTTTCACATAAATGTATACGAATTCGATATAGTATTTAATATATTACACAATTCATCATTGTTTAGACCACACACATGGTGAAGATACCATAGAAAAATAATTTCAATATACCTACTAGTGAATCTGGTAGGATGTGCACATTTCGTGACTGTAACATATTTAAATAAAAAAGTGAGGAAATAAATGTTATTCGGATGAACGCCTGGAATATGACATTTAACTCCCCTATTGTCACACCGACAAGTGACATTTGAATTTTTACTCTCCTACTTTCAAATGGAAATCAAGGCCCAATGAAAATTGCCTCTCTGAAAACGGTGCTAGCATACAGGTGTAGAATTTGAAATTGTATATTCTTGATCGGGGGTTTCCAAACAGCGTCGCGACCCATGTGTCGCGAGAGGTGAACAAATATTTTTGATTGAAAATATTTACTATCGAAAATCAAGAGAGATGGTCAACTACTAGATCCAAGATGTTATTGATTATTTTTATTATGTCAGAAGGGTTGTTTCACTCTAAATAACTAATAGTCTCTAACAAATAAACCACAAATATGACGCGAACACCATTCTGAATAGAAACATATGGGTTGCTAGAGGGACGATGTATGGTATACTCGGTTTAAGGATCTATAAGAGAAAGAGGTTGTCCTCTGCTTGGGACAAATTTTAATTAATTGTACATATCATTTGTAAATATATTTTAATTTAACAAATTAATTGCTTCAGCAATACATCCGTTTATAGTCATTTAAAAACCTCTTAGGCTAGAAAGACACATTATATGTGACCTTCTCCGAGAAAAGGGACCTAGTGTGTCAAAAAACGGGTTTGGACTTAAGAGTGGATTCTGGTACCTAAAAGGGTGTAGAATAAGATGAAATAAATTGAACGATACGAGTAAGTGATTCCGGTGATAACACACGCGATTGCCGTTTTGAAGACTTGCCACTTAGTTCATGTTTTCGTTCAGAAAAGCCAACATTATCACTATGTCGAATCAAATTTTTATAACGTTTTAAACCAACATCGTAAATAAAACAAAACATCTTTCTACAAATATGAATGCCACGAAATAAGTACATTGTATCAACTCTGGATTTATTTTTTACCCTTTGGCCATACTTCTTCCGACTTTCAGTATTATAAACGTTTTCGAGCGATAAATGTTGTCGATGAAATTCCAAATGGCTCAAATGGACTAAATCTTGTTCTGGTTTACTTAATTCTTGGAAAAATTGCCGGCTTTGTATAGCAAGATTTTCTGGAATTATCTTATTACATTCTTTCGAACAACATGCTTCGGATTTTTCTCCGTACATCAAATCGATGTTCATCGACTCTTGTATATCTTCAACGGATTCCTCCAATTCGGATATAATATTGGATTCGGAAACATCATGCAAAAAACTTTGATTTTCAGTTAGTCCCGAAGTATTAGCACCGACACTTTCAGATAACGTCATATCGATCTCATCATCGCCATAAACCGAGTCTAGTCTTTTTAAATCATCATCAAAACTGTCAGAAATATCCATTTTTATAAAAATTACTTCAAATTAACATCAGCTTAGTAACAAAATTACAAAAGAACCAAAATTGCGAAACAACTTTTGAGATATTGATAACACTCGTTATACAGTTGGCACAAGACTGAAGCGTCACTTTATTCTTTTCCTTTCTTATAGTTATTTTTACAAAAAATACGTCACCACATAGGCATGACGTCACCAAAGTCGGCACCCAATCATAACTAACCATACTAAATCGCATCTCCCAACTGAAGGTGTGTTCAAAGTGATAATGCGTTATGAAACTTTAAATGCGTTTTTCTAAACAAAACTTCATTTTCACACACTAGGTCCCTTTTCTCGGAGAAGGTCATATATATGTTTTTTTGAATCACACAGAGGACAATCCCTTTGATTTCTCTTTAGGAATCAACAACTCTTCTACTCTTGGCAAAACTAAATCTTTTCAATTATGTTTGGACAGTATCAAATAGAGATTGGGCTCGAAGCAACATCGCCAGATGTAGAAATCTTCGATAATAATCAATTTTTAAATTGACGATGTATGGGAGTGTCTAACTCAAGGTCTTTATGTACCTAACATAATTTCGAAGCCACTCTCTAGAACAGTGGTGACGAACCTATGACCCGCAGGTCAGACACTCACCAACTGAGGTTTTTTAAATGACCCAAGCGTTGATTTTTATAAACTCATTTTTTATATCATAAAAAGAGAATAGACAATTGAAAGTAATTGAAAGTTCAAGTAAAAATATCTAATGTAAAAAAAGACTAATTGTGTATTAATGATGTTTGAAAATATTAAAATATTTGTGACCAAACTTGACATCTTCAGACTAAAGATTTGGAAACAAAAATCATGGAATATTTTTCTTAATATACAAAAGCATTTTAAAAAACTCACTAATTTTTGAAAATTCGCTTGACATTTAAGATAATGCAATTAAACAATAGTTAATCATTATTAAACTGAATTCAAACGCCCCCAATCGATCACAAGGTGGAAAATTATTTTTTCTTTACCCCGGGGCGCAATCACAACGAGGCACATCGGAAGACAATTATAAATTAAATTAAATTAGAGAACAAAGAAAGTATTTTTTTATTATAGACAAAAGGATCAGCGGGGATCTGAACCCGGGATCTTGGCATGTCCGGTGCGATGCTTTCATAAGAACCTTACCTCCTATCTACTCTTATTAAACGAGCAAAAATTGTATATTTATTTGTTTATATATATATATTTGTTTGTTTATATATTTGTATCTTGGTTATATTTTGAAAACGACTCTACCGATTTTGATGAAATTACGGGTTAGGGGTTTTTGGGGTGACAATTCGATCTGTCACGGTCTCATCTTCGACAAAATTGTTTTTGATGGGTTTTTCGTAATCAAATTAATTATTCTCAGATAGACAAATCCCATTCTTAGGGTTTTAAAAAAGGTTTCCCTTTTCCTTTTATAACCAGGCAAACAATGGGTTGCCTTATTTCATTGTTCTAAAAGGCCTTGAAGAAGTATTGTGATTGTGGATTTTAACATATTTTGTTCTCCATAAACGTTAGAAATATTAATAAACGTTTTATAATTGTTTTTATAAAGAACTTTATTTATTTAATAGAATAAAAAATAATCAAGAATTTATTTAAAAATATATTTCGCATAAGCAGGTCTCAATTTTTTTAAAAAACAACACATTTTGATAGGTTTTATTTATTAACAATTTGATGAATAAAAATGAATCATATGGTTGAATCAAAACAGGTGCAGAAGGTGGGGTGTAGTGGTGAGGGGATCGGGGGTAGGGCGAGGTTTCGGGGGTAGGGTCAAGCGGGGTGGGGGTACAGTGGGCGAATACTATATATATTTGTATTTTTTTAAATTTGAAAACGGCTCTCAAATAAAAATCGACCTTTTTATCCAGAATTTTAAATTAAAAATAATATTAAAATAAAGGTTTTAACTGAAGGAAGAAGTTACCGAGCATCGCTCCGTGCCTCCAGGTAATTTCCTCTTATCCACTGATCCCCGAACTCAAGATAATACCTAATGTCTATAAGAATTTGGAATTTAATTTTAATTTTAATCTTTCAGTTCGTTCATTTTCACAGCTCTGTAGAGGCCTGACTTTATTATTAAACTATATTCTTTTGTTCTTTAATTTAATTTAATCATTATACTGGAAATAAAACAAGTTTTTCAGGAGAAATTTAATCAATTTAAAATCGATAGTTAAGATATCGATGTTCACCATCGATGTTATAATCGGCGGTAACCATCGATGTGACGATAATATCGACATAAAAACATCGATGTATATTAAAAAAATTCATATTTCAGAAAATTAGGGAAAATGCATTAATTAACTGAAATATTTCAATGAAAACTATGGATGTAAAAAATCGATGATTTGTTGAAAGCAATATTCTGTCAATACGTTCTCAATGTCCGACTCAGTATATCAATCCATCATTAATTTATTAAAATTAATTCAAAAAAAAATTTGTAAATATTTATAAACATCTATGTCAGAAACATCGATCATCGACATGAAAACATCGGCCATCGATGCTCATCCCTACTCTAGTTCTTTTGTCTATAACACATTTTTTTTATTCTCTAATTTAATTTAATTTGTAAAATTGTCTGAAATGCTTTGGTTACTCAATGCTTTGAACATGTCAAGGCCAAATATATATAATATATAGGAATAGGGCAGATTAATTTGCAGCAACGCTGACGTAATGCTGCCGTCGGTATATTTGCGGCAAATTTGAAATATAATCGTAATTTGGACTCGAATTTTGAAATGAAACACTCCAATTGATTTTAAATTAAGAAACATTAAATATATTGATAATTATTCCTCCTCCCTGCCCCGCTCACCACTCAAAAATTAAATATTCAATTTGCTTTTCTTTGCGCACAGAAAAAGAAATTAATCACATCTTATTTGATTTATATTTTATATATTATTTGTTTATTTTTTAATAATTTGCCACTTTTTTATAATTTTTTAAAAATCTAAATTTTGTTATTCTTATTTTTTGATTTTTACAAAATTGAACGACTTAAGACACGCATGCCCGAGTTTCTCATGGCAATACTGGAGCAGCCTGTTCATACAAACAACACCTGATCTCTTTTAAATATTTGGAGCCTTATATCGATTATCGATCCCAAATTAAAAAAAAATGATATAATATAATTCTCCTCCTCACACGATCCCACTTATTTAAATAAATCTACATATTTCCACACACAAAAATATCACAATGCTGTAGATTATAGAAAAAAAAATACTCCCAGATTCATATCTAGAGCCTCATTTCTGTAGCTGTGTCAGGACGAAAATGAGGCGAATCTTTTAAGAGAGTATGTATTTTCGGGAGTTTACAGGTATACATTTGGAGTGTGGTTTTTTAAGAGGAATAACATTTTTTGGACCGAGACGCCGCCTGCCAGGGTTCCAGCCCGGAGGACCGAGCTTCGAGGGCGTGCCGAAGGCAAGCACGAAAAGTTCGTTTTAAAATAGGACGACATTTCGAACATCTCTAATCTCTTCGTCATTTCTTCTCCTATTATCCAAGTTTTAATTTAAACAACGTGGTGGTTCAAACACATTAACAGCTACATGGTTCTTCAAATAAATAAAAAAATATAAGTGATTAATATTCAAAAGAGGTACAGAAGGGATTGCAGGTGTTGATTTCAAACTTAGCATTCAATCGATATGAAATCAATCAATCATTGCTTTATTTCTAAGGAAAGAAAAAATGAAGAAACTTAAAGCTATTATGTCCTTTGAGAAATCATCCCTTCTCCACTTATTTTTTAGCCTGAATAAATCGAATATTTTCTTAGAAAGAAGCTTTTCTCGAGAGAGAAAGATTTAAACAATCGTTAATCTTTCTTTTTAGATACTTATGAAAGATTTTCTGTAAACCCTTGTAGATTCAAATACGCAATTTGGAACATACATTCATCGAATTCACTTTTGATTAATTAACACTGTGTATCAAGACATTATTAAAAAAATATATATATATGTATATTTACTGTGATAGTAAATAGTAATATTGTAATTAAATTTTTAAATTTTTTCGTTAAATTGAAGGGTTGGTTTTGTCACAAATATAATAAAACAATAATTTTAATATTAGAATTATTTAGCCGATAACTATACAGTTTCGGTCACCACTGGTCGAGCATCCTCAGTAGTTCTAAAAATTGAAATGAAACATTTATTTACATTTTTTCTTTTTATAGAGAATTATATAACACAAAATTTTTTTTTTTTTTTTTTTACAATAATTTGAATCATACATACATCTCGTTCAAGAACCGGAATTTGTCATTTCACATGAAACATTCATTCTTAAATCTTCAAATATAGTGTAACTGTATAGTTATCAATTAAATAATTCTAATAGTTATTAAAATTATTGTTTTATTATATTTGTGACAAAACCAACCCTTCAATTTAACGAAAAATTTAAATCAAGTCACTTAAAGGAAGAAATTTAATAAATTTTTAAAGTATAAATTGACAGTTTCTTTTGCCGAGAGTAGCAGAATTTTTATGAATTAAAGGAGACGACAAAAGTAGCGTCTTCTGCTGGAAAAATAAATTTTTAAATCTATTTATAACGAGACTATAGTTTCTAGGGCTTTGCCCTCTCATCAGTCAATTACAATTGATTCACAGGAATTGATGTATGAAAGCAATGCCATCGAAACTAGTCTAGTTATAAATAAATTAAAAAATTTATTTTTCCAGCAGAAGATAGACTTTTATTATCTCCTTTAATGTTAAAATATATTTTTATTATTTAAATGAATACTTGTAAATTGGTAAATATATATTGTATATTTTTATGTTGTTGATTTAAAAATTCTGTGAATATTTTGTATTTGAACGAAAAATAAATTTAATTAATAATAGTAGTTAATTAACACAAACGAAAATTGATAATACTTTATTTTTTCTTATCAATGTATAATTTATTCTAAGCAGAAAGTAAATAAATAATTTATTCTAGATAATAAAATATTAATAAAAATTAATTCAGACAAGTTTCTGAAAGAGGGGTTGGGGGAGGGGGGGGGGGGTTAGAAAAGTTGTTGAAGTCCTAACTTATCCCAAATTAAAGCAAATTGTCTCGAAATCTTATTATATATATATATATTCAACTAAGTTTGAAGCAAAAATACAAAATATAATAAAAATAGTATTAATAAAGTAAACACTGTTTGTTTTCTCGTCAGGTTAAAGGTTTCTACGCATAAGCAAACGCGTGAGAGGAGGGCTAACCTGCTTTCTGCTCAAGCCACTAAACATTTTAAGATAATCATCACAATTGCGAGTTTTATTGTGTTTCAACAATATATGATATTTTACGGTTGAATAGCATTTAACGAGGAAAAGATGTTTATTTATATATTTTTTGTATTCAATTCGATTTTCAACTAGAAATAAAGAACAAGACATAATCACAAGAAATGACAAGAGCAAAGATTAAAAAAATAAAAAAATTGAGAAAAAGCTAAAAAGCCATTAATTATTATATTATTATTCTCTACTTGTTTAATATAAAAATTATTATTATTATTTAAAATAAAAATTCTCTATTTGTTTAATATAAAAAAGATCATATTAAAAGGTATGTGGTGTAAGTTTAAGATCTACTAATAAGCCGGAAATGTGCGATTCGGGATCGTATATCAAGTTGTCTATAGCACTGTTTTTTATTTGAAAAGTTTTTATTTTTTCGAGAGTAGCAGATGTTGTTGTATCATAAAGAGAAACAAAAGAGGTTGTCCTCTGCTTGATTCAAATACACACACACACACACACACACACACACACATATATATATATATTTATAGTATATATATAATTAAGGTTTTGTCTGTACATTGGTCCAAATCATGCCAAATTTTGGTTACACATGTTTCAAGCAAAGTTATGAACGAAAACACACTCACAAAATTTATTTATGTCTGTCTATGTGTCTGTCTGTATGTTTCCGTGGGTTCCGCGAAAAGTTGCTCACTATTCACGTTAAAATTCCCACCTTTAAATTCAACCAATTCTTAATAGTTGTTTTTCTTATTTATTCAAAGTGTCATAATATAGCGATAGAAATTGATTATTTCAAAAATTTTTAATAGAGGTTCATTTACCTAACGCTGTGTTTTTGACCAGTCATCCATCTGACTATGTTTCTGTATCGATTCCGTTACAAAGAATTTTTTTTCACAATACACTCTTATTTACAAGTAATAATTTTTTTCTTAGCTCTTAGACTAAAGTAGACTTAAAGTTTAATATTTGTGAAGCCTGTTTATTGAAATTCACAAGATTCTCACTCTTACTAAGGTCAATCTAATTGGATTTATTTTAAAATTTTAAAATTCACTTGTGTTTAGAAATCTAGAACGTACTGAACAATTATTTTTGCCTATATTATCCGGATTTCAATATATTATATTAAATTATTATTATTATTTTTATATATTAAAAAAATAATAATAATAAAATAAAAATATGGAAGGTGGTAGAAAGTTAGTTCTACTGCCGAAATGTAAATTATTGTCAAAACAAATAACTGTTAGAGTTTGTATTTTCTAGCTTCAAAACTTTAGGGATAAATTAATAATGTAAAAAATAATCCGATTTGTTTTATTAACCGATATAGCTAATGAGCTGAAAATTGGTAAACAAGTTGGTGATAATATAGTTCACCTTTGTACCAAGTTTCATGTTTCTAGCTCAAAGCGTTTTGTGAGAATGATTGGATAAAAAGTTTCCCCCTCCATTCCACCTCTTGACCCTATCTAATATAAGTGATGCGTGTTGGCCAGGCGTGTCATTCCATGTTGACCTCTCTTGGAGGCAACATCGAGACCACTCCAGAGGTTATTCAAATTCTTACCCTCAATTCACTACAAATCAACCCCTATCCATTCTTTAGGGATAATATTCACCCTTCTCAAAATAAATTATATTTTTTTTATTCAAAAATTTTTCCACCCTTTTTGTTCAAATTTTACTTTTTTTTTAAATTATTTTTTACAAGCTTTCCAGTCAAAATAATTTTCCAAACATTTTTCCACCCCTATTTTGAACCTGCTAGAATTTATTCAAATTTTACTATTTTTTTATTGTTTTTTACAAAGTTTTCGGTCAAAATAATTTCTCAAACATTTTTCCACCCTATTTTTGAACCTGCTAGAATTTATTCAAATTTTACTATTTTTTATTATTTTTCACAACCTTTCAAGTCAAAATAATTTTCCAAACATTTTTCCACCCTATTTTGAACTTGCTAGAATTTATTCAAATTTTACTATTTTTTATTTTTTTTACAATGTCTCGAGTCAAAATAAATTATTTTTTTACCAAACATTTTTCCACCCCTATTTGTGAACTTGCTAAAATTTATTCAAATTTTACTAATTTTTACAACCTTTCGAATCAAAATAATTTTTTTTACCAATCATTTTTCCACCCTTATTTTGAACTTGATATAGAATTTGTTCAAATTTTATATTTTGTACAACGTTTCGTTTAAAATAAATTATTATTATTTCTTTTTATCAAACATCTCTCCTCCTCTATATGATAACTTGATAACTTATTCAGGACTCTTTCCTATGACAGTAACCATTTAAATGAAATCACGGAATAGTTGAAGGAAAAAGTGATAATTATTTCACGACTCGCTATGATCTCCTCCAATTTTCCATTTAGTGAAGTGAACTATCTCAGCCAGGTATGGTTAAGTCGACCTACTAATAATTTCATATAATAAACTAATCCCTCTTCCCAACCCCGAGACCCCATCTTCCACCTCTGATCACCCGCCACTTCACGAATCCAGCTCCTATAATTTTTTTAAAAGTTACTTGCTGGCCCTCTTGCAAATCTTTCTAGGCTATTCTTATTTCCCCACTATTGAGTCATTTCCCCTTTAGTGGAACAAAACATTTCAAACAGAAACGTCTCTAAAGAAGTTTCACTTCAAAAAAAAGTAAAAGTTGTATGATACAAAAAAAAAAAATGCAACGGATCGTTGCTAACCTTTATCCAAAGTCATTTGAAATATTGATATTTTTGTTCTTTTATTATTAATCAGATATTACTTGCTATTTGCAGGCCATGTTGACTTAAATTCAAAAATAGTGATCGATTCTCATGTAATACTCGAGGAATAACCATTCTACATTGGATTTTAAACGTTTCGGTTATTATTCGTAACCGAAACCTCAAAAATCTAATTTAGAATTGTTATTCCTCAAGTATTAGATGATAATCGATCCCTATGTTTGATTTTAAGTCGATTCCTCGATGTCTTCAGCAAAAGTAACGGATAAGAAAACAACGAAGAGATGTCTCTGCCCTTTCCTTTTCTATAGATACTATCACGGCAGGTGTGCTCTGACGAGATAAAATCAATAATTCCCCCAAAGCATGTTTGCACGTAGTACACGTTTTGCCGATTCCCAACACTCTTCGCTGTTATCAGGAGTGTGGCGGACCACTTCATTCGCGAATACATATCCGCATGACTTCAAGAACGAACTTCTCTCAGCCTCTATCTTTCCAGCACCTATGATCTTCAAACCTTCAAACCAGGGTGCATAGACACCATTCGTCCACATCTCTAAACAACTTTCCTTCTCTTCGATGGCAAGGGTCTGAGATCCATAGGAGCTACATCTTCTTACTGGTGCACCCTTCTTGCATTCAATTGCATTATTAAAAAAAAAAAAAAACGAAGAAACATGTTTAATAAAATTTTAGATAATTTTTACATTACTAGAGATAGTTTATCCAGGCTTCACATATTCAAGGTTAATTAAATGAGCTATATTAAACAGATCAATTGAATACATTTTAAAGAATTTAAAAAATTACTATCTTACTCTAGAGGAAAGTACTTTAAAATATAATTTTACTAAAAACTTTATTTAACATTTTTCGTATTAAATTTCATCAAAATTGGTTAAGTCATTTTCAAGATAATTAGAAAAAACTAAAAAAGTAGTGAAATAAAGTACTAATGTTTGCTGGTTGATATAAACCAAAACTAATCAGCGTTTCATTTTGTTAATATACTGGTAGGTTTTCAATTTCATTTCAATCGGTGCAACGGTGCGGAAAAAATCGTGGACGGAAAAAACGATAACATACATCCATCGGCACGCACTTCCTGAAAAAATCGGACTTTTTGGCCTCTCGACGAGACCCCATGTAATTTTTGGCAAAACCGTTACGAGCTAAAATTCAACCTAATTAACACAATTTGTGACTTTAATTGAGACCATGGGTTCCGTAGTCTTTACCTGAGGACCCTTTGAAGCCGCGCTTGCCGAGAGACCGATTACAATACATTCCCCATGCTTCGCATTGGATAAAGTAAAAAGGAAAATAATACCTTCACATTTATTGTTTAGTTGTATAGACAGCAGTAATCTTGCGAGGAACCTCCTCGGGCGTGAAGGGCGCCAGTCGGCGCAGAGGAACCAAGGCCCCATATACTCTACGGCAGCGGTCGCCAAACTTTTTGACCTCACGGACCAGTATATTCATAATTTAAATCCCGCGGACCACTAATAGGATTTTTTAAGTGTTAAATATATTTATAAAAAAATTGTGATCAAAGAACACATAAAATGTACCTAGTTAATAAAATGAAACTATTAATAGTAACCAAGTTATGAAAGCTTTATTAATAAACCATAATAAAATAAACATATAGTATATTAATATTAAAACTGACTCCAATAACTCACATTAAAAAACTTGAAACATTCAGCAGCAAGCAGTACGACTTATTTCCCGCGGCGTTATTCTACGCGCAGAAAGAGTACGATTCTGCGCGACAGAGATGGAAGACCGCTCGTCCAATGGCCAGTGTGTACAGTATACGACAGAAGTTTTTATAACTTGTCACGTATTGTTATGAATTGAATCATGTTTTAATGCATCTTAAAACATAACTTAACATGATGAGTAAGTATATTCCACATTTTTCTGCGGACCAGCGAAATTTTCTCGCGGACCACTAGTGGTCCGCGGACCACCACTTTGGCAACCGCTGCTCTACGGCATGATTCACGTAGTCGCCCCAAGTGAATTGCCCGTTCAGATGGACTTCCAAATCCCTCACAGAATCTGAATAGAGGCTCATAGATCCGCAGACCCTAATCGGGGGAGGTGCTACCACTCTTCTATTTGAAATCCACAATACTTGGGTCTTGAGCCGATTGAGCTGGAATCCATTCACACTCGACCAATCAGCGACCGCCTCAATGTCGCGATTGACCCGATCGACCGACTGACCCAAATTTCTCCGAGCACCCATATAAATTTGAAGATTCCCCGCAAACAGGATGGTATTTGCAGTTTAGCAAGACCTCAGGGAGGCCATTGATAAAGAGAGCAAACAAGAGCGGAAACAGAACTCCACCCCTTCCCAATGCACTAAGTGAGGATGCCACCCCGTCTACTTCAACCCACTGATGCCTACCGACCAAGTATGATTAAATCAATCTACATGCAGACCCCGAAAAACCCACCAGCCTGTGCAGTTTGGAAACCAGTAAGGTATGGTCAACTGAACCAAAAGCATTCTTAATATCCAAAAGGAATTAGATTAGATAGAATCAACAAAATATCACCTAGAGCATTGTTTCATAACCTTTTTTGTGTCATGACCCGTCTAAGCTTTTCTAAAAATTCGTATGCCCCTTAAGTAAAATTTTTGATAAAATCTTTTTTTCTTTATTTTTATAAATATATAGACTTAAAAAAACAAAATTTTGTTGATTAGTATTTTGTATGGTTCTATTACATTCATATAAGTGTATTCTATATCTTGCTGTAACTATTCACTATGAAATTTTGATAATTTTTTAAAAAAAGCTAAAAATAAATAAAAAATAAAGTATGTCTTATAATTAATTTAAGATGAAGTGGAGTAAACGTAGACTAAAAAATGCACATATAAATGTGAATCACACATTTTCTCCACAACAAAATAACATATTTTTTCAATTTAAATTTTTTCTTAATAAATGAATTTATCTTTAAGGACCAATCATAGATTTTAGAGAAAATATTTTTACATTGCTAATCAGGCATGGCTAGCGGCCCGGCAAGCTTAGTTAGCACTTGGGTTCGATTCCTAGATTTTAGAGAAAATATTTTTACATTGCATATCAGAGAGGTTCGTCCCCTTAGGAATCGAACCCAAGTGCTAACTAAGCTTGCCGGGCCGCTAGCCATGCCTGATTAGCAATGTAAAAATATTTTCTCTAAAATCTATGATTGGTCCTTAAAGATAAATTCATTTATTAATATTTTAGATCTGGGCTGATTTTTGAAATAATTTCCATCTTTTTTCAAAAAAGATACTTAAATCTTTGCTTTCACTATAAATTTTTTCTGTTATGTTCTATATGCTTTTAAAACTTGAATAAATAAAAATAAAACACTAATACATACCACTAGGTCGAGCCGAATTTCGAATTGCCCCTCTTAAAATAAAAATAAAACACTAATACATACCACTAGGTCGAGCCGAATTTCGAATCGCCCCTCTTAACAATCAAATTGCCTCCCAGTGGGGCGTGGGCCATACGTTTGGAAACACTTCCCTAGACAATAAAAGGTGAAAAGAACAGATCTTTGCGATTTTCGATAAATTTTTAGATGTTTTCAAACAACAATGTTTAAATAAATATTTTGTTATAAGAGATTATGTGGTGTTAGTTTGTACGATATATTATATTAAATTAAGTAAATACCCCAGGCTTGAATTTGAACGATTCAGCGCCGCCTGGCAATCTTTAGGTTATGCATTCAGATAGAAAGCTCTGTGATGCGGGTTGCATCATCAGGCAATGAATATTTTTAAACCTTACTTTAAGAATAAAATAATACTTAAAAAAATCTCAAATATTCATATATAATCTTGGCCTTTGATGATTAAATTCATCAACTAATATTTAATATGCAGAATTAAAAAAATATTGGATTGTCAGCTATGCTGATTATAATAGAAGTTATAATAGAAAAGTAAGTATTGAAATGATATAAGCTATTTTTTTTAACTTGTTTGTATACAAAAACTAAATTTTTTCATTAATAAATGTAGCATATATAGGGGAAGAAGGATTAAGGTCTGAAAAAACCTTTTTAGGAAAAAGATTCAAAGCACACAAGTTCTATCTTTTCTGCTATACGAGCTTTTCGTGCGTGCCTTAGGCACGCCCTCGAAGCTCGGCCCTCCGGGCTGAGTGCCCTGGCGGGCAGCGTCTCGGTCCAAAAATTTTATTCCTCTTAAAAAACCACACTCCAAATGTATACCCGTAAACTACCGAAAATACATCGTCTCTTAAAAGTTTCGCCTCTTTAATTTTTGAGTGGCGAGCGGGGGGTGGGGAGGAATAATTATCAATATATTTAATGTTTCTTAATTTAAAATGAATTGGAGTCTTTCATTTCAAAATTCGAGTTCAAATTACAATTATATTTCAAATTTGCCTGGTTAATGAAAATCGATTGGAGCCATCAATTTAAAATCAGAGCTGACAATTATATTTCAAATTTGCCTCGTTAATTAATATATATTTAATGTTTCTTAATTTAAAATCTATTGGTGTTTTTTCATTTTTCATTCGAGTTCAAATGAATACAATATTATCTCAACACAAAGTCTAAATCAAAAATATATAGTTTTAGTAACAGAAATCAAGATATAAATATTAATGTTGCATTGGTGTAATGGCTAGAGCTGATGCCCTTAGTTCAAGAGTTCGTCGGTTCGATTCTAGGCAAGAGGGTAATTTTTTTAAGGAAAATTCTCTCAGCGTTGTTACAAATTAATCTAGGCTCTTATATATAGTATTATATCTTGACTTCTTCAAAATCTTTCTGAACATTGCGATGAAAACGTATTCTAAAGAGGAACTAGACAGAAAAATAGCATGAAATTCGAATTTTTTTTTAGATTTTCTGCCTTCTTTCTCTGTCCATTTCAAATTTACTTATAATACATTCTTGATCAATTTTCTCTTCAAATGCTTTTTATTATATTTTTCATTAATTTATTTTTGTGTTTTTAAGAAATTTGGTCAGCTTTACATAAACTACATGAATATAGCACAATTTCTATGTTAATTAAACACAAGTTTAAACCAAAATTTAAAAATCGAATTCAATTTTTTTTTTCATTTCTTTTTCAAATTATTATTTAAGGTATAATACTTTTTCTTCTCCTGTATAGACCGATTTGCCTCAGAGTTGTTATACATGAAGAAATAAATACTAAATTTTTTTACGTTGGTTGAGACTATGGGGAGAATAATTTTTAGTTTAAACCTTTTGAGGTGCTCTTGACCAATGAATGAAAAGAGAGAGCTTTGCAATTTTACACACTATGGATAAAGTAGAAAAGAAAATTCGAGTTAATTCAATACACGGCTCGAATGGCAAGCTATAAAACAGTTAAATGATTGAAAAAATTAAAAAAAAATATTCAATAGTATTCATCGTTATGACTAGGAGATTTGTTTTTTTCATCAAGATTGATGCAAGAAGATGTTCTACCAAAAATTCGCAACTTCTGTAACTCCAGATAAGCTCTTGCATCGTGAAAGAGAAGAAGATATTTCACGGATTGGGTCTGAGTTGATAGTAAATTTACGATAAATTTCTAGCCCTTGGGCATCTGGATCTGGACTGAAAAAACTACCTTGCAGACTTAGGAAAGTGCGCTAAAAATGTGGAAGCAATAAGTAAGTTTCGGAATTCAAAATAAATACTATTGTTTCATTTTGTAGTCTCAGATATCACTGTAAATATATTTTAAACTATTAATTTTGTAAGTTTTATTTTTCTTTAAAATGTCCGTGTTGAGGGTCTAAAAATGACAATTTTCAAGTGACTATTTTAGTAGGCCAATTTCAATCAATTACTTAAATTAAAATTCTAAGTAATTTCTGAAAATTCTTTTATTCTCACTTTATGAAATACAATTAAGAGCAAATTTGATATCTCAAATTTTTTTAAAGAAATTCAGATTTTTCTACATCTGAACTGGTCGAATTATTGAATACCTCATTCAGCTATAGCAATATAGTATATATATATATATATATATATATATTAGATAAGGAACATTTGGTATGGGTGTCCGACTTCGCAATTTGCCGGCTTATTTAGACTAACCGGCATAAATAGGTTATCATGGGTAAGTATCACTGAAAAAAATTATTAATATATAATTTTTCTTTTCGAAAACGCAATATAACCATTCTCTTTCAAGAAAATATTTATTGAATTTAATTTTTTCTATCTATTTCCAAGTCTAATGCATTGCGAACTCATTTTCTAAATTTGATTCTCTTTCATGCCAAATATACACAGTTCAAATTCGCCCTCTAGGGACCATTATGGTCAGATGTTCTCGACGCAAAATGGCGACTGTCTTCGCATTTACCATTAACTCGAAATTATATGAAAAGTTTTGTTTCAATGGATTTTAGAGTAAAAGGGGTACAATTAGAAAAATTCTTATATTCATTGTCATGTGTATTTCAATGTAATAAAACCAATTAAATTACCACTGAACAAGTAACTATTTCCATACTATCAAAACATGACTTTTGAATTTTAGAAATTTAGACCATTCCCGAATCATTTCATTTTATATTAAATATTTGTAATGCTGGTAATTAATTGCTTAGATCATTTTTAATGTAGTAAAACACATTTGATAAATAGGTATAAATAAAAGTAGATGGAGATTAAAATTTTTCAATTTAAAAAATTTATTTCACTTTAAAAATATATTTCAGCTTTAAAGAATAAACTATTTAAATACAAACCTTTCTACCAAATTTCAACTCATTAGTTGAAGCCTTTCAAAAGCTTCACATATTATAATGATTCGATTTTCTGCATATATCATCCTGAAGCTGAGAAGCTCCGAATTCCAAATTCTAAACACTTCGAAAATATTATTTTGACACACTTTAATTTTCTTTAAACGACCATTTGTTTTGAGTTATCTCGAGAATCGAAATATACACTCAAACACACACATATACAGATAGATAAAAATCATGCTTGAAAATGACATTTCTAAACACGAATAAACATAATTAATTGAATATGATATATGAATTGTCTCGAACTTTCTATGACCTTTTTACTTTATCCAATGCGAAGCATGGAGAAAGTATTGTAATCGGTATCGCGGCAAGTGTTAGTGTTTGTGGGTTTTTTTTCATCATAGGCCCCACGAGGAGCGCTTGATGAAAGTCATGAGTCAAAAAATAAAACAATAAATAAACAAATAAACAGAATAAAATAAACAAAACAAACAAATAAATAAAACAAATAAACAAAACAAATATACATAACAACCCTGCCGAGTATATGTCAGAAATCAAGTCCAGGCATGATCGTCTTCTAAAAACTCGCCAATCCGATAGTATGCCTTTTTTAGTAGTGTGCGCTTAATGGAGGATTTAAATTTATTTAGAGCTAGACTTGCAATTTCCTGCGGAATTTTGTTGTAAAAGCGCACACATTGACCCATGAATGAAGCGTTTACCTTTTGTAAACGAAACTTCGGGATGGCGAGTTTATTCTAAAATCTAGTATTAAATTCATGACTGTCACTATTCTTTTGGAACTCAGTAATATTCTTCTGCACATATACTAAGCATTCGTAAATGTATTGGGATGCCACCGTCAGAATATTTATCTCCCTAAATTTTTTCCCTAAGGGACATTTGTGGACCCAAATTATATATAGCTCTAATGGCTCTCTTTTGAATAATAAATATCGTGTCGATATCAGTTACCATAAGACATAACACTGTGGAAGTAGCTATGGTATACTAAGCGAGCCGTATCGACATTCGTCAGTTGCCTAATTTTTTTTGACAGCGCAAGCCGCAGAAGCAAGCTTACCTGCCAGACCCCTAATATGAAGACCCCATTGTAACCTGGAGTCCATCGTCATGCCCAAAATCTCCGTATAATCCACATAATCAAGAGATTCCCCACCCAAAGTCAGATCAGCATCGACCCGTCCCGCGTTCGACAATGAGAAACTAATGCATTTGGTCTTTCCTGTGTTAAGGAGCAAATTGTTAGCCGTGAACCAATCCATAATCAACGAGAGAGTAGTGTTCATTTCGTCAAAGCTATTTTGATTTCTGTCAACTTTAAGCGCAAGCGCGACTTCAAAAGGATCCTCAGGTAAAGACTACGGAACACAGGGTCTCAATTAAGGTTACAAATTGTAGATAATACCCCGACTTACGCTACCCCGTTTTACGCGAATTCGGAGATACGCGGTTTTTGTTTTTGATTGCCGGGCGCATCGGCTTCCCCACTCCGTCCTGTCAGTGATCGGTTTACGACAAGTTCGAACGTGTTCCGCGTGGAATTGTTTTACGTACGCAATGAACATTATCAATTTCTTTTTAATCTAAAGCTGGTTTGGCCGTCATTTGGAAATCTAATGCGAAAACTTGGGTGACATCTTCTCTTTTTGAAGAGTGGTTTGGTCATCATTTTATTTCTGAAGTCAAACGTTATTGCCAATTGAAAGAGATTCCATTTAAAGTGATGCTAATAATTAACAATGCACCAGATCATCCTTCTACAACTCTAATTAATTTCAATCCACGAGTGGAAGTTGTATTTTTTCCACCAAACACTACCAGCTTGCTTCAACCAATGGTCCAGAGAGTCATTAAAACATTTAAAGCTTACTACACAAGGCGATCATTTGCACATCTAAATGAAGCTATGAGACAAAATAACGAGCTTTCTGTCAAAGACTTTTGGAAGCAATTCAATGTTTTAGATGCTGTAAGAATTATTGGACAATCTTGGAATGAGATTTCACAAAAAACTTTGAATGGCGTCTGGAAAAGCTGTGTCCATTTTTTAACCGACTTCAAAAAAGGAGGAGGTTCTCTATTCGACTGAATTTTTTTGTGTCTATGTTACCTCATATCTCCGCGAATTGTGAACCGATTTTGAAAATTTTTTTGCATTGGGTTCAGTCTACTTTCCGATTAATCCCATTTTCATAGGTATTAGACCTTTTTTGTTAGATTTGTTCAGGCCTAACTTCTTTGTTTATGAACCGATTTCGATGATTCTTTTTTTATTGGAAAGGGGGTATCTTAGGGATGGTGCCATATTAATTTGGTCAAGTTCTGATGATATGATCACTATTAATAACATAACTAAAAGAGAAAATAAAAATAATTTTTAAGAAAAAATAAAATCGACTTCAAAAAAATTAAATGAAACTAATAAAATACACTAAAAGGTATAAAATAATTATAATAATATCTTATTTAGTTACAACTAAACTACGAAATATTAACATGAAATTACTTTTTGAACTCGGTGCCAAACATATACCTTTTATGAATCGCACTCGACGGATCTTACTTAATACGTTTGGAGGGTACGCTCGCTTATATAGTTTGTTTGGCACCGACTTCAAAAAGTAATTTCATGTTAATATTTCGTAGTTTAGGTGTAACTAAATAAGATAATAATTATTTTATACCTTTTAGTGTATTTTATTAGTTGCATTTAATTTTTTTGAAGTCGGTTTTATTTTTTCTTAAAAATTATTTTCACCAAGCCTCAAATCCTGAAGAAATCGATAGTATAATTGAAGGAGTGGACGATATTGCCTAACAATTAAATTTAGAAGTGGATGGTGATGACGTCCAAGAATTGCTGGATTCACACAATCAAGAGCTAACAATTGACGAGCTTATGGAAATGCGTGAGAATGATAAAGACATTGGAAAAACTGATTCGTTAGACCCAGTTGAAACGGAAAATCAAATGATGATTTCAAACTTAACAGAAGGCCTCAGTACAATTGAAAAGGGGTTACAAATTTCAGAAAAAATAGATTCCAATGAAGAGTGCCTTTCTACTACAAACGGGAAATAAAAAAGTTATTGGCATGCTACGAGGAAATTTTACGTGAGAAGAAGAAAAACTTATCTTGTCAGGCGACATTGTTTGAATACATGAAGCCTTCGACATCAAAATAACTTCGGTTTACGTTGTTTTATTCATAGTAATGTAAATTGCTTTCATTATCTAATATTTTATTAAACATGTTTCTTCTAAATTATTGTTTTCTTTAGACTCTGGTCCGCATTATACAGACTACATGTTTACAAAGTTTATATGCAAAGTTGAAACCCGACCTACAAGAATTCGACTTACACTGCATCCCTTGGTCCCACCTATCGCTTAAGTCCGGGGAATTTCTGTATTCAATTAGGTTGAATTTTAGCACGTGACGGTTTTGCCAAAAATTACATGGGGTCTCGCCTAGAGGCCAAAAAGTGCCATTTTTTTGGAAGTACGTGCGGATGTATGTATGTATGTATGTATATTATCGTTTTTTTGGTCCATGATTTTTTCCACACTGTTGAACTGATTGAAATGAAATTGAAAACCTACCATTATTTTAACAAAATGAAGCGATGATTAGTTTTTGGTACATATCGGCCAACAAACTTTAGTACTTTATTTTAGTACTTTTTTAGTTTTTTCTAAATATCTTGAAAATGACTTGAACAATTTTGATGAAATTTAATATCCTAATTAAGTATCTTGGGGATAACAAAAAATGTTAAATAAAGTTTTTAGTAAAAGTATATTTTAAAGTACTTTACTCTAGAGTAATATAGTACCTTTTTTAAATTCCTTATTTGACCAAAAATTCTTTAAAATTTATTAATTTGATCGGTTTAATATAGCTCATTTAACTTTAAACTTTAAAGTAAGAATGGATAGGCTTCTCGCTGTGAAATGATAAAAATTTGGGAGGAAATTTTATAAGTAACCATAGCAACTGCGTTGATTTCTTATTCGTTACCTTTGCTAAAGACATAGAGGAATCTACATAAAATCAAAAATAGCGATTGATTCTCATCTAGTACTTGAGAAATAACCATTCTATATTGGATTTTTGACGTTTCGGCTTTTATTGGTAGCCATTGCTGAAGACATAGAGGAATCGACTTAAAATCAAAAATAGCGATTGATTCTCATCTAGTACTTGAGGAATAACAATTCTACATTAGATTTTTGACGCTTCGGTTTTTATTGGTAACCATTGCTGAAGACATGGAGGAATCGACTTAAAATAAAAAATAACGATTGATTCGGATCTAATACTTGAGGAATAACAATGCTAAATTGGATTTTTGACATTTTGGTTATTATTGGTAACAATTGCTGAAGACATGGAGGAATCAAGTTAAAATCAAAAGTCGTGATCGATTCTCATCTAATACTTAAGGAATAACAATTCTAGATTAGGTTGTTGACGCTTCAATTATTATTGGTAACCATTACTGAAGACATGGAGGAATCTGCTTAAAATCAAAAATAACGATCGATTCTTATCTAATACTAGAGGAATAACCTTATTGCCTTCAATTTTTGATGTTTTGACTATTAATGCCAACCTCTACTGATAACGTGGAAGAATCGACTTAAAATCAAAAAGACTAAATTCTTTTATGACAAATAACTCAAGCTTTAGCAACGATCCGTTGGAGTTTATTTTCTTAAGTTAACTTAAATATCGGAAATAGGCTGACATATGAACAGACACACAAACACGATTATGCTTTAAAATGATTTTTTACACGATTATATGAATAATAATATTTTGAAAAATCATAAAATATAAAAGTAATAGTCCCAATGTATGTCTTTAAAAAAGCATTCTTATAGAGAAGAGTACTACACGAATGGTTTTATTATGGTTGTTGTTTAACCCTTTATTTTTTGAATTATTTAAAACTTTGAGAAATATATGCTAACTTTTTTAAATACTTAATTTAGGTGCACATAAACACCCTATAGAACAATTTTCATTATAAGTCATCACTTACGTCATTAATTACATAGAAAATAATTAGAGATTTATAATTTCCGTCAGGACTACGGAAGCACTTTCAGCTACTTTCAGATGCTGTATCAGTATCATCCGGAAACGATTCATATACTTGTCTCTAGCAAGCTTAAAAAAATAATTTTTAAGAAAAAAATAAAACCGACTTCAAAAAAATTAAATGCAACTAATAAAATACACTAAAAGGTATAAAATAATTATTATCTTATTTAATTACACCTAAACTAGGAAATATTAACATGAAATTACTTTTTGAAGTCGGTTCCAAACAAACTATAAGCGAGCGTACCCTCCAAACGTACTAAGTAAGATCCGTCGAGTGCGATTCATAAAAGGTATATGTTTGGCACCGACTTCAAAAAGTAATTTCATGTTAATATTTCGTAGTTTAGTTGTAACTAATTAAGATAATAATTATTTTATACCTTTTAGTGTATTTTATTAGTTGCATTTAATTTTTTTGAAGTCGGTTTTATTTTTTTCTTAAAAATTATTTTTATTTTTCTCTATTTAGTGATTTTATTAATAGTGATCATATAATCAGAACTTGGCCAAATTAATAGGGCACCATCCCTAAGATAACCCCTTTCCAATAAAAAAAGAATCATCGAAATCGGTTTATAAACAAAGAAGTTAGGCCTGAACAAACCTAACAAAAAAGGTCTAATACCAATAAAAAATTCGACCAATCGGAAGCTAGACTAAACGCAATGCAATTTTTTTTTTCAAAATCTGTTCACAATTGGCGGAGATATGAGGTAACATAGACACAAAAAAAGTCGAATTGAGAACCTCCTCCTTTTTTGAAGTCGGTTAAAAATAGAAATATTCTCGTTCGGTCATCGAATAATTAAAGAACAAACTTCTAGAAGGGGACTCAAAAAACCCATTGGGTCTGAAAACGTTTAAATTAATACAGCGCCATGAAAAAATTATAAGTCCCGTCAGTAAATAACTAAATACGAATAAGAGTAAAAAAATTAAAAATTTCTGAATGAAATAAATGTTCCAGCAGCCTGGGGGTCGAAGCCTGCTGAACATTCCGAGTACGAAATATTATCATTTAAAATACCCAGAAATCAAATAAATATAAAATAAAACTTATAATTAAAAACCTACTTTTAATAGAGCTAGATAAATTAAAGTTGTTGACAATTTATTAAAATAGTTAATTTCTAAAGGAAAACTATTCAAATTAAAGTTGGTGATGCAATGTTGAAACTATCAAATTCAAAGTTGAAATAATCAAAGTTGAATCTACCAAGTTAATTTCTTTCATCTAATCCAATGAGCAAATATATATTCGCTTAATTATAATTAAAAATATTTTAATTATACTAATTTTTAAATAACTTTTTCTTTATCTTCTTCTGCTACATTTGCTACGGTGAGAGAGGATTATATCCATAATAATATCCTGGAAAATCGTATAATGTAAAAGTAATAGTCCCAATATAATGTCACTAGAAATTGTTTACTATAGAAAACAGTATTTGCACAAATGATCATATTATGCCTGTTCTTAAAATATTTATTTTTCGATGACCAGGAAATTTGTAGCAATCTTAGATCTTCGACGATTATTTTTGTTTATCAAAGAGATTTATTGAAACAAACATTTAAAAAGTCGTATTTTAGTGATATAACAACATTTTGACAAAAGAGAAATCAATGAGGTTGTCTTTTTGCTAAAGGCAAATAAACATTTATAATAACTATTTTTAACCGACTTCAAAAAAGGAGGAGGTTCTCTATTCGACTGAATTTTTTTTGTGCCTATGTTACCTCATATCTCCGCCAATTGTGAACCGATTTTGAAAAAAAAATTGCATTGGGTTGGGTCTTCCTTCCGATTGGTCTCATTTTTTTCATAGGTATTAGACCTTTTTTGTTAGGTTTGTTCAGGCTTAACTTCTTTGTTTATGAACTGATTTCGATGATTCTTTTTTATTGAAAGGGAGTATCTTAGGGATGGTGCCATATTAATTTGGTCAAATTCTGATGATATGATCACTATTAATAACATCACTAAAAGAGAAAAATAAAAATAATTTTTAAGAAAAAATAAAACCTACTTCAAAAAAATTAAATTTAAGAAATAAAATACACTAAAAGGTATAAAACTAATTATTAACTTATTTAGTTACAACTAAACTACGAAATATTAACATGAAATTACTTTTTGTAGTCGGTGCCAAACAAACTATACCTAGCGAGCGTACCCACCAAACGTACTAAGTAAGATCCGTCGAGTGCGATTCATAAAAGGTATATGTTTGATACCGACTTCAAAACGTAATTTCATGTTAATATTTCGTAGTTTAGTTGTAACTAAATAAGATAATAATTATTTTATACCTTTTAGTGTATTTTATTTGTTAAATTTAATTTTTTTGAAGTCGGTTTTATTTTTTCTTAAAAATTATTTTTTGATTATTTATGTCCATCGATTAAATTAATAAGTTGTTGCAGAGAAATAAGCGACAATAGCTTATGCAAGTATTTTTTATTTTATGCCTTAAAATTGGCATAAAATAAAAAAAACTTGCATATGCTATTGTCCTTATTTCCCTACAACAACTTATTATTTATAATAACGAATGAAAAAATATTTATTAGTAATAAAGCTATTGAAGCTTTTATTTTTGTGATTAATTTAATTAAAATTTGAATTCTTTAGTGAAATCACACATATTTAATTATAAATATTTATTGAATTAGAACAAATGATTATAATTACTTATGTGTGATTTCACAAAAAATTCAAATTTAAAAAAAATATTTATAAAATTTATTTATTAAAGACCATATTTTCGAAGATTTAACTTCATTATCAGTATTTTAAGTAGAAATATTCTATCTGTTATTTCTCATAGCTTCAAATACCAAATTGGATGTAGGTAAAATTCGTTTTGTTGTAATAGTAAGCTGGTCACTTAACAAACGTTTGCTTAGCGATTTGACCATAAAGCAGCCATTCATCCGGAGAGAAAACAAACATAGCTTACTTTATTATTATTATTTTTAATATCTTATTTAGCTTTAAAACTTATTTGGAAAAATATATTTAAGAGATTTTGAATAATTTGCATTAATTTAAGAAAAGTTGTTTTTAGGACTTTAAGTTTTCTACCTCTCGCCCCTCATCTGAAAATTTGTCTGAATTATTTTTTATTAATATTTATTTAGAATAAATTACTTATCTACTTTCTATTTAGTTTAAATTATTCAGAGATAAGAATAAATCAAGAAATATTCAAAATAATCTAAATATTAAATTAAATTGTTTATTAATGAACTAATGTTTACTTTACCATAGGGAGTTTTGACAGGTTTCTGGTTTTTTTAAGGGTTGACAGGGTAGTTTTAGAGATGAGTGGAATATTGGCGTAAGTAAAGACGCGACAGTATTTCGGTATCAACAGGTATATAATCGAAATTAATAATAAAAAAATAATTTAAAAAATAAAAGATATGACCAGATCGTTTATTCTGAGCATTCATACAGAGATATAGAAGATATATATAGATGTCTATTTTTTTATTCTTATTTGTGTTTTAAACAATAACTATACTATGATAATACCCTATATAATATTTGCTGAGAGGGTATAAGTACAGAGATTTACAAAAAATCACATTTTCAATGAAGTTATATCATTTTATTTATAAACTAATGTCATTTCTTTTGAAAGCTTATATAATTATCAATAGATATCATTAACTGATTATCCAATTAAAATATAAAGGAATGAAATTTTGATTAATTCACGTACTTAAGTTATTCAGTTACACTAACAATTCGAATCACTTTTGTAAATATTTTACATATTAACATAAGAGAAGATTAAGTATTAATTTTTGAAGTAGGGTTCTTATAAAAGAAATTCCACTGAAAAATAAAAAAATAATAATCTGGCGTGACCTGGAGATATTAAAACTATATAGTAACTATATAGGGGCTATATAGATTCTCGAAATCAACCACTGCTAAAGCTGCAGCGCGCAATCTTGGTCTCCTATTTAGGTCTAGACGCTACTATACTCCCAGTCAACTTCTTACAATGTATAAGGCTCAAATTCGTCCCTGTCTCGAATATGGCTCCACATCTGTGGAGAGGGCCTCCAAGCATTCTCTTGCCACACTGGATGCAATTCAGAAGCGAGCAATTAAACTAATAGGAGACCCGGCCCTAACTAACTCACTCGACCCCCTGGCCAAGAAACGTTTCTGCCCTTTCCCTCACTACAGATACTATCATGGTGTCTGTTCAATCGAGCTGAACTCAATTATCCCCCCTAAAGCCCTCTATAAGAGAAACACGCGGTTTTCCAACGCTCAGCGCCCCTTCGCTGTCAAATTGGATAAAAGTCGAACAAGCGCTTTCGCCAACTCTTTTATTCCTATGACTTCCAGAGAACGGAACTCACTCCCAGCCACCGTCTTCCCCGCGACTTATAACCTTCAGCTGTTTAAGACCCGTATCCACAGATACATACGATTCCTACCCAGCCCAAAAAACTCTTCTTCTTCTTTTTCACGATGGAGGAACCAACCCAGGCCTTTATGGGATGCACTTTTTGGTGTAACTCCTTCTTTCATCATTATCATTAAAAAAAAAAACTCAAATTCAACTTTCAACAAATAATATTTTAGTTGATATAATTAATAATCAATTCTAAAGCGAATATAAGACCCGAGAGGGAGTCGGGTGTCCGAGATAGCGAATGCACTGGCCCTTTTCAGCATCGAAGATGATGGTGTTCAAGCGGGAGGCCCAAGTTCGAGCCTTGGTAGCGTATAAAATTTAGACTGGCTAAAACTCAGCTCCCTCACTAACACTACAACACTTTACTTATGTGCTGTCTAAATAGGCTATTTTCCTGGTGACAGTAAATAAAATTAAAAAAAAAAAATAAGTACCATAGGGAGTTTTTACGAGTTCCTGATTGTTTTAAGGGTTGACGGGGTAGCTTTAGGGATGGGTGGTGTAACTCAGTGGGATAGGGATTGGAATATAAAGGTATTTAGGTATCAACAGGTATATAATAATGGAAATTAATAAAAAAAAATTCAATATAAAATAATAATATAACCAGATCGTTTATTCTGAGCATTCATACAGAGATGTAGAAGATGTAGATGTCAATTTTTTACTCTTATTTGTGTTTAAGAAGTAACTATAATATGATCATTCGTGAATCACTGTTATAAAATCGCTTTGAAAAATCATTTTAAAGTGTAATAGTTTCTGTCTGTCTGTTTGTCTGTTTTCGATATTTAAGTATACTGAAGATCGTAGAAAGTTAGAAAGAATTCACTCATCATATAAAATTTAGTTAAATAAAGTTTAAAAATGTCTTCAACAGGATATTTATATATCTGGCTATGTGTATAAATAACTAATTAGCCAGAGTATAATCATATTTAAAATTATATTATTCAAAATAGCTTCTTTTAAATCATTAATTAATTCATAATTAAGCCATTCCAGTAATCTTCCAGTCAGATCGACCTCAAATTAGCATTCTTAAAAGTCACTAGTCAACAACCCTTAGACCCATCGTAGAGTGTATGAAAGTATGTATTGTATATCGTTGAAAATACTTTGTAGAATTTAACTCAAAATGTTTAACATTTATTTATAAATATTTCATTTTTTTAATCAAAATCCTTTAGAGCCGTTTTCAAGAAATTTCTTAATAAATAAACAAATAAACAAAAATTTCTTAAACTAAAGAATATTTATTAAAGAAATGAAACTTGAAATTTCTCACCTTCAAGTCAAAAGCACTAAATTCAAGATTTCATAATTATATGGGACACATTTAATGTTCTAGGTGATCGCTTGCCTGGGTCTAGACACTTTGATTTAAATACATAACAGTCATTTCGTGACAGTCATTTTAAAGAATGATTTTAAGCAGTAGGAGGGAGAGGCAAACATCCTAAATTTAACCAGAGGGTATAAGTAACGAGCTCTATGAAAAAAATTTCACATTTTCATTGAACTATTATTACAAAGAGAAACAAAGAGGTTGTCCTCTGCTTTATGCAAATAAACATAGACATATATATATATATATGTATATATATATATATATATATATCTATATCTGTATATATATTATTTATTTGTTTGAGACTATAGTTTCGAAGACTTGGTCTTCATCATCAGTCTTTTTTACTTTATCCAATGCGAAGCATGGGAGAAAGTATTGGAATCGCTCTCGCGGCAAGCGCGACTTCAAAGGGTCCTCAGGTAAAGACTACGGAACCCATAGACTCAATTAAGGTCACAAATTGAAGTATTCAATGAGATTGAATTTTAGCACGTGACGGTTTTGCCAAAAATTACCTGGAATCTCGTCGAGAGGCCAAAAATTGCCATTTTTTTTGGAAGTGCGTGAGGATGGATGGATGGATGGATGGATGGATGTGTGTGTGTTATCGTTTTTTTCGTCCACGATTTTTTCCACACCTTTGCGCTGATTGAAATGAAATTGAAAACCTACCATTAGTTTAACAAAATGAAGCGCTGATTAGTTTTTGGTACATATCGGTCCACAAACATTAGTACTTTATTTCAGTACTTTTTTAGTTTTTTCTAAATATCTTGAAAATGACTTAACCAATTTTGATGAAATTTAATATCCTAATTAAGTACCTTGGGTCCACAAAAAAGGTTAAATAAAGTTTTTAGTAAAATTATATTTTAAAGTACTTTACTCAAGAACATATTAATATTTCAAATGAGTTTGGATAAAGTTTAGCAACGATCCGTTGCAGTTTATTTTAATTATAAATGTTTTTCATGGAGTCAATACCGCATGGATATTGAAAATTTGGTGTTCCTTCTTCACTGGTGGTCAGCTTAGAACTCTTCTAAGAAAAACATTTATAATTAAAAAAAGACTGATGATGAATACCAAGTCTTCGAAACTATAGTAACAAACAAATAAATAATATATATACAGATATATCATCTCGATATATATGTGTGTATGTTTATTTGCATCAAGCAGAGGACAACCTCTTTGTTTCTCTTTGTGAATCAACAACTCTGCTACTCTCGGCAAAACAAAAACTTTTCAATTGAACTAATATTATTTTATTTATAAACAAATGTTATTTCTTTTGATAGTTCATATAAAATTATCAATAGATGGGATTAGCTGATTATCCGATTAAAATATAAAGAAATGAAATTTTGATTCAATCAATTATTTAAATTATGTAGTGACGAATAACAATTCGAAAAGACATAAATTTCTAAATTTTTATATATATTGTACATATAATTATACCTATGAAAATGGATTTCTTATAAGAGTAACTCCACAGAAAAATAAAAAATAAATATCTGACTCGGCTTGGACATTATTAATACAGAGTGGGCTGTGCGTCGAAATGTTTTCGAAAATCTAAGGGGCGGATTTGAGGGATGCCAGCGGCGAGATGGCAGCCATTTGGACGATATTATGTTTAAGACATGATTTTCCATGATATTTTTGTTCTTATAAATAAAGATTTATTTGAATACAATCTGTATTTTTTTCATGGTTATTTCAAAAGTGCAAAAATATATGGCCTACGCTGTATATTTTATTATGTAACTTCTTCTTCTCGTATAAAACAGGAATTAAAAATATTGTAAACATTCAACAACAACCTAAAGAGACGGTGTTTTCAAATGTTTCGTAGCACTTTAACAGCCACACACCGATCACCAATCCATAGCTTTCGGACTATGGAGTGATCGATGGGGAGTTCTCGAGGATTGCGGTCAGACCAGTACCTGTACTTCTGTTTGTTGATCATCTCCCATAAATGAAAATGAAGATCAGTACCGCTGTTGGGGGAATTATCTGCAGAATATCCTGACAAAAAGTTTTACGGATTTGAGCAAACAAATCAAAAGAGACCACGCCCACTACTGTACCTCTACTATGAGTGAGGCAACGCTTCTGCAAATCGGAATTTTCTTTCTCCCGCACCCTATTTAGGGTGAAAATCGGGATGGATATTTTCAAATAAATCATACATTTTCATCCACGTATTATAATTTTATTAATAAACAAATGCTATTTCTTTTGATAGTTGAAATAAATATACCTAAATAGATGTCATTAACTGATTATCAAATTAAAAGTGATTTGAAGCCTCTCTCTCTCTTGGCGCGGATGAAGTCCCGGCCTTCCTGATCAAGAGCTGCTCTTCATCACTTATTATGCCTCTGCATATTATATTCAATCTTTTCTGTATGGAAAGTTCTCTACCTGAGCTATGGAAGAAAACTTCCATCACTCTCATTTTTAAGAACGGCTCTCGTAACAATATATGAAATTATAGACCAATAGCTATCATACCATACAATTTTGTTATTAAAACTAAGACATTATAATTTGCCTCTTAATATTATTCTCTGGATTGAAAATTATCTCTCTGACAGATTTTCATGTGTTTGGATTAGTGGTGCTGAATCCTGTGAATATCTGGCACCCTCTAGGGTCCCTCAGGGCAGTCATTTTACTGTTTCTCTTGTTTATCAATAACTTGCCCCTTGTAGATTTAAATGACAATACCCATACTTTTATTTGCTGCCGATGTTAAGTTGTTCTTTGAAATCAGTAATGTTTGGGATTGCACTAGACTACAGAATGATTTAAATAAATTAATTGACTGATGCGAAGAGAACCTATTCTTTCTAAATTTTTTAAAAGTGTTTCTCTATTTCATTTTCTAGAAGAGATGATTTTATTTATTTTGACTACCTTGTAAATAACAATTCATCATGTATTCGGCTCACTTCCACCAAAGACCTAGGCATCATTTTTGACTCTAAACTATCGTTTAATGAACATACCATATACCTAATGTAATTGGCAGGGAAAATCGAATTTGGCCATTCATCGTTAGCACTAGGTTCTTAACGGACACGGCCAGTGTTAAACATCTGTACATTAGTTTGGTTAAATCCGTGTTGATGTATGCGTCAACCAGCTGGAGACCCAATTTGAAAAATAACATCACAAGACTTGAAAGAGTGCAGCACAAGGCGTTGAGTCATCTTGCGTATCTATATGGCAACCCTATGTCTAGATTTGACTATGACTACGCTGCTGTTGGTGAAACGTTTAGTGTGCCAACTGTTTTATCATCTATGATTGCCTCTGACAAGGGCTCACTTTTAAAATTATGTCGAAGGGCGTTCAATGTTCCGAACTGAAGTTTCTTTTTCTTGTAAATAATCCAACATACTCACTTAGAAACAACCAGCCTTTTTATCCGAATGTAGCAATCACTCGTCACACAGAGAACAATCCGATCTATAGTCTATGTGTTTGCTTCAAATCTCTCTCCCTAAGAATTTGTATAATGGATTTGGCCTTCCATCCTAATGGTGTGTCTAAGACAATTAGGGAAGTTACATTGTCTTACGCGTGAATATTTTATATTGTGTCTCTTTTTTTTCTTATTGTGGTGTACCTATATAGTGTTTTACTTTGTGCGACAAACATGTAAAAATTTATTTCATCGTTATTTATTGCCATACATTTGTACATATTGTATCACTTTTTCTCTCATTGTATTGTATATAGTGTTTGACTTTATACTACCTTAATGTAAAAATTTATTTCATCGGTATTTATTTTCTATTGCCATGCATTTGTATATTGTATATTTTTATTATTATTTGATATGCTCTCTCGTTGTGATGTATAATATGGTGTTTTACTTTGTGTGACCTACATGTAAAAATTTATTTCATCTATATTTATTCTCAATTGACATACTGTCCATTGTATCTTACTGTTTAGTTGTGGAGTGGATGATGTTTGTGTATTTGTACAACCAACTTGTTAAGGCTTTTGCTGTTGATAATTAAATAAATAAATAAAGTAGAAAGAAATGAAATTTGGTAGTGAAGACATTTGTTTTTGTTTTTATTTATTCTATTTGTCTTTGTTCTCTTATAGACAGCTGAAATTCGTCCCTGTCTCGAATATGGCTTGCATCTATGGAGAGGAGCCAAAGCAAAAATGTTACTCTATCGTTGTTTCCTATTTGCCTTTCCTTGTATTTAATTGGCTACGTTTTATTTAAATCGATCAGCTGCTTTCACGAAAGTTAAAGAGCCATTTTAGTTATTACTCTAGGCGCCCCCTCTCCTTTAAATAACCAAAAGTTATTATTAAATTGTAACGGTGAATTGCTTTTTTTAAGAGAAAATATTTTCAGGTATTGATTTATCTTTTTTATGCGTTATAATTCGAAATTAATAATCTGCCTCAATTGATATCGAACACGAAGATGTTAAGTATATACATAGATAGGGATGTTAAAAGATTAGCAGAATTGTTGAATAAATCAAAGTTCTCTACTTGATGTAAGTTTACACCTCATCCCCACCTAATATATCTATTTCCATCTATCTATCTATACTTAATAAAATGGGCTTGCACGACGACGCCGACGTGATTATTTTAATTTTAAAACCCACTATTAGTTCATGACAAATAAAATTGATTAAAATTAGGAAATCTAAATTATTATTTTATAACCCATTGTGGAATCCAGAGCCCCCTGGACAGTAAGATGCCTACCTTAGATGCCCACTGAAGGCGGGCTTCCCAGTTGGTATATACATAATATATTAGGATTACTCTCTTATCAATTAGAAATAATAATTTGATCTCATTGTTGCTTTTCTTACTGATTATCATTTTAACAAAATTATAGGTAAAAATTATTTATGCAATTACATCCATCCCTAGAATTGCATGGTACTCGATGTACATGGGTCCACTTATAGACGGTTTTAAATAAAAATATGTTTTATTTCGATTGTTTTTGATATATTTTCTATATTATCTCCTAAGTCAGGGTTGTCCAACCTTTTGGCTTACACGGGCCACATTTGAAGAAAAAAAATTATCTCGGACTGCTGATAAAATATTAAAATTCTTTTGATATTTGTTATTCAAAAATCATAAATACAAACAAAGAAACAAACAGACAAACATTGCAAGTTTAATAAAAGCTTATAAAAAAGATAGTTAATAATGTAGAATAAGAACACTTTATTATTTTTTGACCGACTTTGAAAAAAGGAGGTTATTTATCTTCTAATTATATTTTTCGTAAATTTTATACTTAAAAATTGCTTCTCGTATATGTAAATACATACCTACATACTTACAAAAAGTGATATTATGTATTAGTATTTGTTTATATTTTTTCCTGGCTAGATAATTAATATAAAATTCTAATAAAGAAATAATATTCATTTTTAAATTTAGGGAACGCGGTGTTGGTTTATAGTGAAACATTGTTAAAATTAAATTAGGTTGGAGTTGGTGGTGTTTCACAAGGAGAAAAATTAAAATACAAAGATTTTTTTAGTTTACTCTATATATTTCGAGCTCTTAACTCATCATTAGTTTATTGCCCTCCTTTATAGCACATACATAATTTTCGGCAACTTCCAAGTATAAATATCTTTTCTTTATTCCAGCCCTTTGTCCGCTCCATCTGTTCTTTCGGCTCTAAGGCCATCCCATCCCCTGATAATTCTTTCATATTTAAACTAAGTCATAAAAAACTGTCCATCATATTAAAATTAAAATAAATTCTGTTCATTATTTCATGTTATCTTTAGTCAATGTTCTCCTGACGATGAGTTAAGAGCTCGAAATATATAGAGTAAACTAAAGAAATCTTTGTATTTTAATTTTTCTTTTTGTGAAACACCACCAACTCCAACGTAATTTAATATTCATTTTTCTTTCAGATCAGTATCTAATTGTTATTCTAGAACATTCAATCAGAAAGTTTGCAAGTAGAAAATTTATTCTAATGAAAATGGAGTCGAAAATAGACCAAAATGATGATTAATCTTTCGGAAATCTTGAAATCTAGTTCCTGATTCAAAATTTAAAATCACCACTTTTATTTTTCGAAAACTTCACAGTAGATTTTCAGATTTCTTATTTTAGAGAAAAAAGAATTATCAGGCCAAATTGTTGTGTGTTTTCCAGTACCTATCTACATATATATCTCAAGGTTTAAAGGAATTTTATTACAATATATTGGCCACGGGTTGGACAGCCCTGGTTTAAATCAAATGGGATTAAAGAATGATATGAAGAATTATAATTTATTTTTTAAAAGGGTCATGGATATAGTAATCTCTGACTATATCCATTATCTATTGACATGTAAGAACGTGCAAAAATCTAAGAGACAAATCCTGACAAGTTTTAGTCCAGGAGAGAAATTATCACTTAAGTGTGATTGTTCTAGAAAATCACAATTCCTTTTGTCTCCTTGTGCCCGAATGATAACTATAGACTTGGCTAGTGTGGTAGCATATAAATTACTGAAATAATAAATATTTTAGAAAATGAAAATCCGAAAAGAAGAATTTTTTAATATTCGAAACTTCATTTTTTTTAATCATATATAGTTAAGCTTATAATTTTGCTTTTAGTGAATTTTATTCTTGAAAAAAGCTTCACGTATTGTACAAATATACATTCATATTTCGAAAAAGGGAATAAATATATCTCTACACATAAATCTCAATGTTTTAAGGAAGTTTATGATTTTAAGTTGGGCAACACTCAATGAAGTGCTGGGCCGCATGCTTTCCGCGGGCCACGGGTTGGACAGCCCTGGCCTATGTATTAAATTTTAAATTAATTCTGGAAAATTATATGGTCTGAACATTAATAGTATGGTAAGGAGCTGCAAAAGTATTTTTGATCAGAGATTCTGATACTGAAAGAGCCTTTAAAAAGAGCAATAAAAAATTCGTTTAGACAAAATTTTCATGCACACATGATTCTTTCTTATTTGTAAATATGTACTTAAATTTATTTACCTCAAGCAGAAAGCACACTCTATGATTTTTTCTTCTTAGGGTGCAAATACACTACTTGAGAAACTCGAGGTAGAGGAGACCGTCCGAAATTCAGATTAAAGTGAGTTTAGCCATAAGTGCAGTTATTCTAATTGTTTTGAAATAAGTGGCACTTTATTCTGATAAGCGGACAGTCCTCTCTAGTAGCTTTTCTCTACAGGGGTACACTGTACATGTACCTTTAGCAGTGAATATATGTAGTAGGGTTTGACGGAAATCGACTTTAGTAATAATTTGCTTGTGGTTTTCAGGTGGCTTGGCTCCGAGTGGACACGCAGACCATTCTGACCATAGCCGGGCACGTTATCACAAAGAACCACCGCATCGGCGTGGTTCACAGCGACCAGCGCACTTGGCAGTTGCAGATTCGCGATTTACGCGAGCAAGACAGAGGGTGGTACATGTGCCAGATCAACACAGACCCCATGAAGAGCCAGCTGGGTTATCTCGAGGTGGTGGGTAAGTCCAGGCTGGAACTCAGCCAGCCAAACCCGACCAAAAAATTACTAGAAACATTCCCACCAAGATAACAAATATAAATCAATTCCTTTACACATAGAGATACGAGTAGATCGCAATCATTTGGGCATTTTGCATTTTTACTAAACAAACGTTGAGAAATAATATATAATAAGAACTGAAAGTTAAATTTTTATTAAAATCATATTTTATTAATTTTAACTATATATATTTAACACAAAAATAAATAATACAAAATAACTACAATGTTTCGATTGCTGATTAAGTGAAATTAAATAGTTATAATTAATTATACGTGATTGTAATAAAAATATAACCTCCAATAAAATCAATCACAAAAATATAAGCTCTAACTGCTACTTATCTGATAAATATAATCAGTATGTAGTAAAAATAAAATTTATTTGGAATATCTATTGCATATTTGTGTATTTTGGTCAAGTAATATTTTATTTTTACTTGTGTTTTATAATAAGTTCGGCCTGGGAACCCTCTGTAATTTTTTTCTTTAGTTAAAAGCAATATAATATTATTACTTACTTACTTATTACTTACTTCCTGTGGCCAAACAACATTTCCGATGTTTTAGTCTCCTCTAATTTTTTTTTAATAAGCTTCGGATTCGGACGGATAAAAAATATAACCTGAATTAATAATGAAAATTAATAATAATAATATATAATTTATTAAATAAAATGTCGATTTTTTGTAGCAAAAATAAAATAAAATTTAATTCATTATTTTGCCAAAGTGACCCGCTACAACCATCAATGCATATAATTTTGAATTTAATTTTAATTAAAAATAATATTAATATAAGCCTAGGTTCCCCTATTGACTTTTTTAAATCCTGATGAAGGAGGGACGTCAGTGAGTCAGTCAATGAGAGCCAAAATCAGCTATTTTTAAACGACTTCAATAAAAGGAGGAGGTTATCAATTCGACGGAATGTCTGTTTTTTTTTTTGTGTTTGTGCATCGATTTCTCTTTACCATGTGGACCGATTTCGATGATTTTTTTGCATTGGGTTCAGTATAGTTCCTGATTGGTCCCGTATAAATTTCATTGGTATTGGACCTTTTTTGTTATGTATGTTCACTAGGGTGTCCCTTACTTTTCAAAGTTTTGATTTTTAACACATAGGTCCTAGTTTTTTCATTTGACCCTAAAACACTCGAAAATAAATTTTTATCTTATTTGGAACATTGCAACCCAGTGCCGACTTGCGTGGAAACATACTGATACAAATTGTGTCGCAGATGACGCGCTCTATTTGTCAAATATTCTCGGCTTGTCGGGTAGTTAACGCGAATCGTTCTATATTTCGATGATGTCAGTGGAACTGAGAAGCTCTAAAAACACATTTTTGTCGTTGGTGAGGTAAATCACCAAATAAGGGGTGCAAAATTATTGTCTAACCACATAACACATAACTTCTTTGTTTATGGACCGATTTCGATGATTCTTTTTTTATTGGAAAGGGGGTACCTTAGGGGTGGTCCCATATTAATTTGGTCAAGTTCTGATGATATCATCAATGACAAAATAACGGAAATCTCGAATTCTTATGCGCAAATAATCGAAATTATAATAAATAAAATTTTTTATAAAAAAAAAACAATCTTAAAACGTTCATTTAAAACTCGCTAACGTTTCGAGATAATTTTTCTATTTATGAATTGAATTTTATTATCAATTTCTGATTCCTTCGGCCGAATCTTTCTCTTATTTCAATGCAAGGTATTATTATTTCACTAGTCACTTAAAAGAGAAAAATTAAAATAATTTTTAGAAAAAAAAACCAACTTCAAAGAACTTAAATGCAACAAATAAAATAATAAGAATTCAAAAATAAAATAAAATGCACTAAAATTATCTAATTTAGTTACAACTAAACGATGAAATTGTTACATGAAATCACTTCATAAATTGTATATGTTTGGCACCGACTTCAACAAGTGATTTCATGTAACAATTTTATCGTTTAGTTGTAACTTAATTAGATAACTATTTTATACATTTTAGTGGATTTTATTTTATTTTTGAATTCTTATTATTTTATTTGTTGCATTTAATTTCTTTGAAGTCGGTTTTTTTTTCTAATCTTAGGTCTATAGTTTAGAATCTATTAGATCTTCGGAAAGTCATTTCGTTTTTTTTTTTTTTTTTTTTGTTAAAATGAAAGACGATTTTCTTATAGTGTATAAATATTTTATTAAATTATATATTCACCATCTTGGTCGTATACTTTTTGCCATCTTTCTGGCAGTAGCATTATTCCACGTTCAAAAAAATGTTGATCTTTGCTGACAAAAAACTGATCCAATGCATTTTTGACATCTTCATTTGAAGTAAAGGATTTTCCGTCTCTGTTGTTGATTTTTAAGAAATCAGTTAAGGTGTCCACTATTTGATGCCAGAATACATACACCTATAAATATAATTTTATTCGATAAAGATAAATAGTTTCGAAGGCTTGACCTTCATCTTCAGTATTAATTATGAATATTATATTACTATATATATATATATATATATATATATATATATATGGCTATATAGATAGATAGAAGTTGATCCAAAAAGATACAACCTCTGCAGTCTGTGTTGGACCCTTGTATCGTGAAAATCATAGAGTTTTCCTTCCAATTTTTTATTATTTAACAAAAAAATAGTTTCAAAGGTAAAAGCAAACTCGTGGGTCCCCGTTTTTTAAGCGCCAATTTCGTTGTCAAAAGGGTTCCCCCACTCTGCTCACCTCTTCATCCCCTATTTTAGTTATTTGAGCGCTCCTAGGGCGCAGCACAAAACGAATATTGATCCAGGGATTTTAAAATATAATTCCGTCTAATCGGTTTTTTTAAAGTTTAGGGAAAGCGGTGTTGGTTTATAGTGAAACATATTAAACACAGGAATTATTTAACGGGTTATAGTGGTGTTTCACAAAGTCGAAATAAAATTAAAAAAATTAAAAAATCTTTTAAATTATTTTGGAGATTTTTTTTTATTTATCTCTATACATATTTCGGGCTATGAACCCTTCATCAGGAGGTTTAACAGAAAACTGAATATAAATATCGGTTTTTAATTAAAAATGCAGTAGATCAATATTAATATAATTATTAATGTAAAGAAGTGAGTATCTATTTGAGAAAGATAGATTGAGTTTTTTCTCAAAATCAACTTGTGATATTGAACCCTCCTACATGCAATATAAACATATCTATTAATATCTTTTATAAATGACCTAAATTCATGTTCTTATAATTATTAATATTATAATAATATAATAAATATTATAATAATATAATAAATATTATAATAATAAAATAAATATTATAATAATATAATAAATAATATAATAATATAATAAATATTATTAATATTATTTACAATATTTTTATTAAATCAAAACCACATAATAGAGACCGAATGTGTGCAAATCGACTCCGGTTCGGTTAGTATATATTCAGTTCGGCTCGGTTGGGCTCGCATAGCTCCTTTTCGGGCTGACGCCAACCGAACCGTCTAAAAACCAGCCCGAAAAGGAGCTATACAAACCCAACCGAGCCGAACTGAATATATACTAACCGAACCTCCGAAAGTTTAGTCCGGGCGGGGTGTGTTTCAGGCTCCCATTTTTTCCTAATCAAACACACATTGAAAACCGAACCAGCCAATCGTCGGGCGGGATGTGTTTCGGTCTCTCATTTTTTCCTAATCAAACACACATTGAAAAATCGAACAGCCAATCGTTGGATATAAACAATAGTAAAAAAAGCACCTCGGAGTCTTGTATTTCAGTGAAGGCATCTGATTTTCGGTTCAGCCAAAAGTATTGCTGTATATCTTATAAAAACAGCATCAATTGAAAAAGTATCTTTAATGAGACTCCTTTTATATGATCTAAATATTTTCAAATGAGCGATTGTTTTGTTTTGAATTGTTCTGATTGGATGGAACCTTGTGATTTTTCATGTATACTTACGTGATGGCGCAAATGACCATAGTAGTCGAAGCGCCGATAAACAAATAATAATAATAATAATAAATTTAAATAATCCTCAGGAACTAATTTCTGATGAGTACGTAAATGGAGACCACGGGGTTATCCGAGCTAAGTCTGACATTACTACCACTTACTTGTGTCAGGCTTCTCTCTTTTCTCTTTCCTATCTGGCCTCCTTGGCCAACTCATGTTTTTCTGAACCCGACGCTTATTAGGTTTCAAGGGCTAGGGGTTCATTTTATTTTTCATCCTTCTTCTCCTGCAGGGAGTATGTGAAAACATACTATGGGAGTGCGTCCCCACAGGTTCCTGAGCACCCCATTGAAATGGAGAAAACAAATGAGCTAAGCCTCGGAAAAGGATCGCTGCCTGGGGATCGCCAGGGCGTGCTTGGAGCCGACGCTGAACACGACAGCTTGCGAACCGTCGGTGGCAGGAGGCTTAGGAGGCGGGCACCTGTCAATCAACAAACTACAGCTCAACAACGATCAATAGTAATGGACAACGGGGCAATAACATCAGAAGCCACTCCACCTGCCGGCACGTCCACTCAAGCTATTAAAGAGAAACTGCTCGTAGGGGAGTTCGCAATAAACGGATAAAATGGACACTAGAAATGAATGCTGACGTTATACGCATATTCTATAGTGTCAATCGTTGCGAAGATAACCCATTGCCAGGATACAGACATCTCCTTCATTCAGAGTTCACGAAACTACATCCAGATTTAGATCTTACCGAACAAAACATCGTTGATAGAAGAAATGTTATCATTAGAAAATCATATCTAACAACCAATGTATTGGAACAAATTCGTCAAGAGCCTGGTTATGAATTGCACCAAATATCTATTGCAGCCCCGGATGAACAAAATGGGTCTCAAGCTCTGCTGTGCGAGAATGTAACACCAACACGCGCCCAAGAAGAACATGATGTGACATCAATCACGAGAAATGATGCTTACGTACTCCTTCAGGATGTGAAATGGATCGAAACTGACCTGGACAGTCTGGATAGGCTCAGTAGAGGTATTCCTAGGAAATTTCGTTGTCGACATCCAAGTTCCTCCGTCACACGGCTGTATTTACCACGTAAAGAAGGAGGAAGGGGGTTAATCAACATCTTTAACCTATGTAGAACCCAAGAAGAAAACAAAAGAAATAAATTCTTATGTTCTGATGATGGCCTCATTAAATCTGTCATAAGGGCTGACGAGGGGTATACTCGACTGAATCTGAGCTGTAATGCGTTTGTGATTCCAAAAAAAGAGCTTAAACCCTTGAAAGAGAATATTCTAAACGGGAAATCCCAAACCGCTTAGACGAAGATCATATCGACAGGAGTGCTTCTCTACAATGGCTGGCCGATGGCTCTCTCTATCCTGAGATGGAAGGATTCATTATGGCTATCCAAAATAGAATAATAAGAACCAAAAATTATGAGAAGCACATACTGAAGTTAAATGTGACGGATAAGTGTAGGCGATGTGATTGTGTGGGTGAGTCCATCGAACATATTATGGCAGGGTGTCCAACACTATCTGAGAATGCCTACCTTGGAAGGCACAATCAAGTGGCCAAATTGATCCACCAACAGCTAGGAATCAAATATGGCTTACTGGACACGAAAACACCTCCCTACTATAAATACCAGCCGGTGCCTGTCGTAGAATCGGGAAAATACATCTTATACTGGGACAGGCCTGTGTTAACTGACAGGACCATCGCCTATAACCGACCCGATATTCTTCTGATAGACCTTAACACCAGGTCAGGGATACTCATTGATATCGCTGTTCCTCTAACTCACAACATCAAAAAAACAGAGTCTGAGAAAAGGAACAAATATGAGGAACTTGCCTGGCAAATTAAAGAAATCTGGAAACTGGATAGGGTCTCCATCTACCCATTAGTGATATCCGTTGAGGGGGTTGTCTCTTACACCTTTAATAAGAACATTGAGAAACTTGGGCTGCCAAACACCATCTTGAAGCATGCACAGAAGGCAACTTTATTACAAACCTGTCATATCGTGCGCAAGTTTCTCAATAATTGAAGATTATCCGGAGGATCATGTGGGCCAGAGTGAATTCTCTTTCCACATCGACCGAGCCTAATCCCAATAAAGATCTAGAAAGGATAGGTGAAAGTTTTCCAGCGCAAGCTGAGAGAGTGCAATAAATCGGAAATTTAAATAAAAATTCAAATTTTAATCAAATTAATCACAAAAATAAAAGCTTCACCAGCTTCATTACTAATACACACATATAATATGTGCCTATATATTTCATATATCAAGCAGAGGACGCCTTCATTGATTCCTTGTGAAAAAATCATGCCTGAAAAAGAATTTTTCTACACGTTTATGACACTAAAACAAAAAATCAAGTGAATTTAATAAACGTCAGCCCCCCGGCAGGTGAAGTCGAGCGGTTCGATTGTATTGAATTAAGAACAGGAGCAGTTGCAAATCTCAGCGGATAATTTCTAAGCTTCCCTGCGGACATCTAACCGTAAATAGTAGTAATAAACAGTAAATAATGGATTTGCCGAAGGTACACAGCTAATATTAAGTTTACTTTGCAAATTATGCATAATTCACTATTCACAACAATAACTAAAAATAGAATGATTAGGGTTCCAAGTGAGATTTTATTCCATCGTCCTTGTTTTTCCTTCGGATCGTTTGTCGAGTTGTAATCGATTTGTTTTTCTGCCCGGTCCAATCAGTGGCTTGACTTTGATCGGCCATAACCGTTACACGCTCGAGCAGTCCATGTCTTAAGTCACTCTCGTTGCATTTCTCATTATTTGAAAGAAGAATGATATTTACGAATAGAAGAATATTATAAAGAAAAATCTCCTCTGCTAGTGCAAATAAATAAATAAATAAATAAATATATATTTAGAAAAGATTGAGATTTTATGGGCATATCAGCAGGCTCCCAGCAAATAGATTAATCCACAAGGCCCTCACCTTTACAAAGACATCGAAGAACATCCAGTGGATATAATAAGTAAATATAGATCTAGAGAGGGCCGGAATCTTTCTTTCCGAAACATCCTATAGATACCTCTATAGAAGTAAGATAAATAGATATGAGGTTCGACTGGAGAGAAAGATCAAGAAGAGGACTGGAATTAAGTGGAGAGAAGAACGAAAGAGGATTCACCGAGAAAAAATGAAAGCTTTATGGCAGATCAGAAAACAGAATAAATGAGGGGCTTTGCGTGATCCTAAGGCTCCATGCGCAACTAATAATAATATAAATATATATATATATATATATAAGTGGCGGTTGGTGACTTTTCAACTAGGGGATGCTGACGAAAAAAGTATCCTTCATTTTTTGAAATTTTATTTTAATCTTCGCTTTTTTGCAAATCAGCGAATACGGCATCACTTTCGTTATTTTTCAAATTTAAAATTAGTTTGATTTAAATATAAGTATTTTTGGATCTTCCCCAAAAACGGATACTACTTAATATGAGTGAGGGTAGAAGTGAGAAATTAAATCTTGTGACTTAAACTCCACATTCCCTGAGATGGAAAACGACTAACTTGTACAATGAATCAGCCTGGCCTATAAGAAAACCTTAAATTTCTCCTAATTCTATTGCTATAAACAAGCTATGGTCAATAGCTATCAAATTTTAAACAACGAAAAAATATATATATTTTCATTTTACTTTCAAACACTAGGTACTATTGAATAGCTTATAAACACTCGATCTGCTTAAGTGTTTCAAAATGATTGTAAAAAATAATAAAAAAAGTTTGTGTAAATGATTTACCTCTAAGTACAAATAATGTGCTCTTAGGTATTAGAAGTTGAGTCAACATTATCATTAATTTATATGGAATATTCGATTTACTCTCTATAGATAGAGTAATAAAGATAAAATCATAAGATAGTAAAGCTTTTAAATTTTATGTAGACTACGCTTGAGAAAGTATCGGCTGCGATCAATATGAATATTTGATAATAACATGTTCATCAAGGAACTCAACAGATAATCGAACTTTCATTTAAGATACATCCATTAGCGAATTTTAACATCTCACTTTAGATAGAGCAGATTATTTCAGGAGAAAGATTTTATTATATTTTAGAATAAAGATTCGATGATATTTTTTTAATATAGAATTTATATTTAGTTCAACGAAATGAAGAGCAAGAATACTTGACAGATTTATTAACAAAGTAATACAGTAATTTAACTTTTATTGGCAGGGTTCCGTTCAAAAGTAAACGGGATGCAATTAATTTCTCTACAATGATTGTCTGAGCATTGTAGCCCGCAAACTCAATATGATACAAATTATAATTATTTTATGTATATTAATTTTCCCTTAAATCAAAATATTTATTAAAATTTTAATCAAATTATTATTTTGAGAAGGATCTATTTTTTTGTGGAGTCAAAAATAAAAAATAAAATATTTTTTATCTTCAAGTGTGAGGTATCCCTGTAAAGATCTATTTAACTAGAATTAGACTATTATTTTTATTTATTTCATTTTAAAATAAAATGACAGTGTGAGAGAGCCTCAATTTGTTATTTTTAGAAAACTTCTCGTTTTACACTCTTTAAACCCTCATAACTTACTTCAAAAAATTTTTTTTTAGTATTTTGTTTAATGCACCGCTAAGTAGATATAATTAAAAAAATTCCAAAAAAAAAAAAAAATTAGAAGTATTTTTACTGGCCAAAATATGGACGGCGAGGCGACTGTGTGTCAGTGGGTAGAGTGCTGGCTCTCTGACTCAAAGATCGCTGGTTCGAGACCGAGTCTCGGCAGATAGATATTTGCAGTCGCCTCCTCTTGGAAAGTAATGGCAACCTACCAAGAGTATAATTGCCTAGTAACCTCTCCAAATTACCCGTTCGGAACCGGCGTTAAAAAGTAGGTCCCGTATATCTGTGTAAAACAACTAAACACACTCAGCACAGGTATATGTGGAGAGGAGCCGACACCCGTTTCGGGTATGGCACTCGAAGAAGAAGAAAATATGGACCATCCCATTTATACTCCGTAAAATGGGAATGGGAATGTTTTGTGAGGTAAGGACGGGGGTGTAATCAGGGATGTTTTTTTGTATGATCATTTTAAAGGGAAATTCTAGATGAATAAGAAAAGGTTTGTTTTAGAAATTTTATTATAGTCTATTAAATGCTTTAAAATTGAAATGAATATATCTTTACGGCAATAAGATGGAATTGATGATTTCTTGGTGACTTCGAATATGGTTATAAGGTCTATGATGTTGATGGACCTCTGTTGGTTGAAGTCCTCCTTCCTTATCTCTCCAATATATTCTTTTTAGAATGGAACTTTCTTCTCTCCTGCAAGACAAGAAATATTAATATGAATTATGATGATTTTTATAATCGCCAACCCATTTATGAAATAAACACAAAATTGAACACCTCGCTTGATGGACGAAATTTTGTTCCGATTTCGGGAGCCAATTTGGGATTTGATCTCCCAAATCTTCACTCTCAGAATGCTTAGGTCAATCTCTCTTTTTAATCCTTCATCCGTTCATCTACATCAGCACTTACATTTAATCGTGATCTCTTGGCTTATATGCTGGGGATGGTGAGCGTCTCTCTGCATTTTTGGAGTCCTTTTTCCTTTGCTGGCCCTTTTACCCTTCACTTGTGGTAAGAATTTGAATCCTGTTTTTGCTTTTTATTTCTAATTGTTTTTTGAATGATCCATTCACCTGGGCCTAAATACTGTAATTTTTACTGCTCTTATGAGGCAAGATAAGCTGCCTCAGAGCATTGTACAAATTAAAATAAATAAATAAGAAATAAATTTATTTATTTATTAATTCCTCTTATTATTAATTTAATTTTAAAAGAAATTTTATTAATATATGTATTGTTTATATTATTTTACTTTAATCTTATTGTTTTTTTTTGTTTTTTAATTTAAAATATTACATTTTTTAATTAGCATAAATTTGGTTGAGACGATTGCCACAATTATCGTCATCAATTCTTGCTTTGTAAAAAATTGTGATGTGATAGGAAAAGAAATTTTTTTCGAATTTAACAGCCATTAATTTATTAGATTCACAAAAAATTATTCAAAACACGTTGTGAATGCTAACTTTGTATTAGGTGTAGTACACGAAATTAATTAAAATATAATATTTTACCGTTTGTACTGAATCCTAAAAAAGACACTTACATATAACCGATGTTTATGTAGTTGTTATTCCCTAGGAAAAAGTTGCACTAAAAACCCTACTAATTGAAATTAAAATTCTCCATAAAATTACCTAATGTTCATGAAACTAATTAGTTTCATGAACAATAAAATAAAATGAAAAATTGTTTTTACGACAATCAAATGTTTTAAATAAAAATAAACGGTACATAATATTATAAATATTTGCACTTCTGTAATGAAAAGTTTATTGAAAATAAAATATTAAACGACTTTTCGATGAAAATTATTATTTGATAATGCTTGGCTACACAAATCGAGGTATACTTTTGCTTCTCTTTAATTAGAACATTTTTTTGTTTAATATTAAAAAATAATTTTAATTGGAAGGTTCAGCTCTGATTATTTTGAGATATATTATTTCTTTTTTGTTCAACAATTTGCATATCAAATCCTTAATTAGCAGTAGCCAAAATTGATATTCATTTAAATAAACATATAATATATTTAACTATTGTTATCATACACTTTAAATAAAAATTAATCATAAATGCGGTTTAATTAATTAAATTTGAAGTTATCCACGATTTAATAACATTTAATGAAGATTGTTAATGATAGAATGAATTACCCTAGTCCTAGACTGAATGGGGATTTAATTATTGCGTCAATACCAATAATTAATAAAATAATAATAATTCGTTATATTGTTTGAAATAAGTATATCTATATACATATTAAATACAGCATTAAAGATGACCTTTCAAGATTTTTGAATATTTACATTTTTTGTTAATTAATAGAGGGATATCCTTTAATTAATCAAATCTGATGAAATCTCTTAAAGAATGTCACAAGATAATGATCGGTGATGTGGAGATATCAGTTACAAGTAATTTAATATTAAATTGAAGGAAAAGATGGTTTAAGATGCCTAGCTCCAGGAGAGCTCTTGTCTCGGGTGTTATACGCTGTAAAGAATGATTTGGAGCCGGGATTGTGCTTCTTTTTCAAATCTTGTATGGTCATTATTAATTTTTCATAATCCTCGTCCAGGTCTTCCAGCTCCGGGAACAAGCATGAACTAGAGGCTGTTGATAATTTCTCCGCATCAAGTGTTGTTGGTCTGGGCTTCCGAGCTTTCTTCATATCAGATCTCGCAGCTGCGCGAGATAGGTGAAATTTACCTCTTAGAAGGCGGTGGTCGCTACCAGTGTTGAAAGATGCTAGGACTGACACGTCTGTGGCGATTCGTTGGTTGGAATGTATATAATCGATTTCGTGTGTAAATTGAGCATTGGGTGATATATGTGTCCATCTCCGGTGTGGAGGTTTTTCCCGTTCATCAATTACACACGAACATGTGATTCACCTCACAGAACGTTGCCAGTCTATCTCCAGCTTCATTTCGGGCTTCTTCCGAATGCGGATCAATAAACTTCTCATTTCCAGTTTTCTTGCCTACCCTGGCTTCAAAGTCCCCTATGATGATCTTGTAAAATTATTGTGGTGAGCAATTGGTTATAAAATTATTCGTGCTCTTCATCATCTTTGTCAGCGGTAGGTGCATACACTTGTATTATGGTGATTGATCTTTTTGGAGTAAGTAGTAGTTCCAGGATAGCAATCCAATTGCTGGAAAAAGTAACCCTGCTGACTCTTGGGGCAACATGCGAGGCTACTAGGAATCTTACTCGCCCAGAAATGGAGTTCGGTTTCCGGGATCCAAGATAGATAGATGTTCATGCCATTTGTTGTTGCGGTGACTTGTCAGGGGGTGTTCCCTTTTCGTTTCTAAAATTCCTATTATGTCGAATTTGATTCTTTCAGCTTCGTCAACGAAGAGCGAGAGTTGATCATTTGAGCAGAGGGAGCGCGCGTTATATGTTCCGATAGTCAGATGAGATGTCCTGGTACGTGGCTGGGTCGACTTTGATTTATGGTAGCTTGATACCCCGGGATTATATCGCCTCTGCCCCTTTGATGATCATGCGCTACCTTGCGGGGCAGGGAGGGTCTGCGGGGGACTAAAGCAGTTCCGTAGATTGGTCGTACCCGATTTCTTCCTTGTTGACTGGCTGGGCCGTACAAGGTTACCCCTAGCTTAGCTAGGATCCTGCTAATGCGTTCACCCATTGCCTAACAACCCTTACTTAATAAGGTCTTCATTGGCAGGTTAAAATAAGTCAAATTAAAAAAAATAAATTCAATAATAAATTCAGAAATTAGAGTAAGAAAAATTGTTCAAAAAACCAAATGAAACGAAACGATGATTAATAACTCGATACTGTTGCAGCTTAAAGAAAATTTTCATTTAACCTAATCTTAGGGCAGTCAGATTTTTTGTTTCTAAAAATTCGATGAAAATTTTTTTGCTGGCAGAGGAAAGTACACTCATATTTGGTCCTAGGTGCCTGATACAAATTTTAAAATTTTTAAGAAAATAATATTATTAACCCTTATTTCGATACTCCAACAACGCCTACGTAATAAGGGCTTCATTGCCAGGTCAAGATAAGTCAAATTATTATTTGAATGGTGAAAACTTATTTATTGTAAATAAATAATAAAATAAATAAATAAAAATAAAAATAATAATCCATAAAAACATAATATAAATTTAAGAATTTTAGAGTCTTTTGTCAATCCTCTTAGGGGGAAATTTTTTTGTATTTTTACATGTTTAATAAAATTTAATTTATTCATTAGTTATTTTGATATTTCAATTATGTACTCTTTATATTTATTAGGTTAATCATGTTAAATATATTTTTTAAATATGAATTAAAAAGATTGATAAAATTCATTTTATTTATTTATAATTTTGATATTTGATATGTACTTTTTGTCATATTTAGGTTAATATAGTCAAATACAAATAGATAGTATATATATTTGTGCAAAAGGTTTATAAAAAATCATAATTAAGCCTGAATTTCATATGTTGGGATTTTGGGTTGTCGGGATTTTTGAGTTGTCGGAATTTTGAATTTTCGGGTTTTTTGCCTGTCAGGATTTTGTATTTCGGAATTTTGGGTGCTACCCTTAAAAAACATCATGCACCTATATAGAATCAATTTCTTGAAAAGGGGTCTATTTCGTTGAAAATCACGCATTAAGCGGATTTTGGGACAAGAAATTGATCTGTTATGATGTCATCTTCGGATCTTCGGGTTTTATTAATTTAATAGGAAAACTTTATTAACCATTTTTGAGTACCAGAAATCCTCATCTTTTTTTCAGTTTTTTTTAATCCTGCAAATGTGCCTTACAATATAGTAAGCGTTTCTTTCATTGTTTTTTAATTACCACCACATTTCTTCATTTTTATGAGCAGGAATATCTTTTAAAAATTTTAAGATTTTTTTATGATTAGGTTATAAAAATAAATCCGGAAACAAGGATTTTTCTATAGCATTGAATATTAGCATTCTGTTTATTATCAACTCTCGTTGACATAACGTTATTTAATACGAGAACCACTCATGAGCATATTCACCCTAATCGCGGGGTGGCTATGGTCAACGAACGACATGAATTCAATTTTTACTTTACCATACAGGGTATGGTTAAGTATTGTAATCGTGCATGAAAAAAGTGGGTTTTTTTCCTTCTTTTTTTCAAAATATCTAAAAAACGGCTGAAACTATTTCGATTAAAAAAATTGAGCGAAACCATGGCATTTCGGTCTACAAAAAAGCTCTAATAAGTTGAACATCGAAAAAATTATATTTTTCGAGATAATAATTGTTTTGTCAAAATGTCTGTTAGTTAGTTAGTTAGTTAGTTAGTTAGTTACTCTGTGCGTTACCAAATTTGTGTGACGAGCTAGCTCAAAAACTAGTGTGAATATCGAAACCAAATTTCACACGTAGTTTTGGTCCATTGAGATTAAGAGCTGATTATATTTTGGTGCATATCGACCAAGGGGATCGAGGGAGGTTAAAAATTAAAAATCTAGGTCGTTTCAGCAAACTCAACCAAATTTTGTATACATAATCAGTGGACCCCCAGAAGTCTAAAAATGCAAAATCTAACCGCCCAAAATGAGGGGGGGGGGCGGAGGGTCAAAAAATGAAATTCTTGGCCATTTACCAAACTCAACCAAATTTTGTATACATAATCAGTGGACCCCCAGAAGTCTAAAAATGCAAAAACTAACCGCCCGAAATGGGGGGCGGAGGGTCAAAAAATGAAAATCTTTGCCATTTACCAAACTCAACCAAATTTTGTATACATAATCAGTGGGTCCCAGGAGTCTAAAAATGCAAAACCTAACCCCCCCCCCCTATATGATTATAAATAATTTTATTAAATATTAAATATAAGTGAGGTGCCAGGTTGTATGGTAAAGTCAAGTGGATGGCCACATCAGAACATGCCAGCTTATTTCAAAACCATAAGAGCTAAATTTTCCAAACTATAGGAATCAATAAAAAGACCTCCAATATTTACATTTCATCCGAAATGCAAACTAGTCTGATTAATAGCATGAAAGGTATGTTAAAAAATACCGTTTTTTGACCATAATCACTCCAGATGACGATACATTATTCTAGTACAGATCATTAATAAATTCAATATACATTGATTCTGAAGAAGTTAATGGACAAATTCTTTCTTCTAGTACACTTGAAAGAATATAACTTAAATCAAGCAAATTTTATTTTAATTTTCTATTAAAAAAAACCACAATGACCCTTTCATGAATTTCCCTTAATTTGCCTTTAATTTCGAAATCAGATCCCAATTATGATTTGCATAAATAATCTCTTTTTATTCAAATGTTTGTTAATTTTATTTTTGATTTTATTGACTCAATGTAGTCATTTTAAATCGCAAATCAAATTAGGATCTTATTATCCCATTTAATTTCATTGTCAATGTAATAAATATTTTTTTTGACGAGATATTTCATTGCATTATTGATCCTATCAAATGACTCTGCTAAATAAAAAATAACTGTTCATTTAAATATTGACGGATTTGAATGGCGGGACAATGAAAAGAGAAAAGATTGGTTATTCAGATTTCCCAATAAATCGAAATTAATTATTTTTAATTAATAATAAACAATTAATTAAACTTTAAGTGGCAAAAGCATTGCGTACTATCTCTGAAGTGAAAATCAAATTTGACACCAATCTATTTCAAAAACAATCAAGTGCATTTCCAATTTGTGTCATTTACGAAAATCTCTCGATAAATATATATAAATATTTTTTAAGCAGGTTTAATATTATCAGTTTATCACATATTTGCATGACATATTGATAAGAAATATGTAGTTAGATAAAGAAATGAAAAAATTTCTACGGCTTGTAAAGTCTCTACAAATTTTGGTGATTCAATTAATAGTTTGAGGAAGAAAACTAGAATTTGGCGAAAAAATTTAATACATATTTTTGTATATATATATTATTTCAGCTAATTACATAAAAAAATCCGTTAAAATTAGTGAATTTTCGTTTGTTTCAACCCTTTTAAAAGATTGGTTAAAAGCTTAAAATGTTCAAATGTATCTGATAATGCAAAAGTTGACCTTAATTGCGTAACATTAACCGACAATCGGTTAAATTTATGAAAAAAATATCATTATCATAAAGTTTTTTTCGGCCTCGAAAACTTTTTTGTTTTTTATGTTTATGTGTATTTATGTGTGTTTGATTTTAAATTATAATGTATAAGCTTAGGTTCATAAGGGAAATCCATGAGGTTGTCCTCTGCTTGATGCATATAAACATATACATACTCGTATATATACCACATATAAATAAGTATTTAAATAATTTATTTGTTTGAGACTATATTTTCGAAGGTTTGACATTCATCATTAGTCTTTGTAATTATAAATATTTTTTCTGTTATTTCTCATGGGGTCAATTACCCCATTAGATATCGAAAATTCGTTCTGTTGTTATAGCAACCTAGCCACATAAACGAATTTTCTATATCCAATCGTGTAAATGACCACATGAGAAATAACAATTAAAATGTTTCTAATTATAAAAACTGATGATGAAGGTCAAACCTTCGAAACTTTAGTCTCAAACATATAAAATATATACATATATATTATATGTATTATATGTATATGTTTATTTGCATCAAGCAGAGGACAACCTCATTGATTTCTATTTATGAATCAACACCTCTGTTAGTCTCGACGAATCCAGATTATAATCGGCTAATTTTTGCCGTGAGGGGGCTTGAACTCGAGCCTTCTGCTATGGGAGCACGAACACTCCACCTTTCTAGAACTATATAAATGACAAACAATTGGTACAAATACACTGTAGGAATATCAACTTATTTTTATTAACCTAATACAAATGATAATTCCACACTTAAGTTTTGTAAATTTAAAGTATTTAGAAATTAACAGTTATATTATTTATAAGCGTAAACCATATTTTTCCACACATCTAGCAAAACCAATGCTTGTTTGTTTATTTTAGTCTCAATGCACTTTAGAAAAAGGAAAAATATATTGGCGTCCTTTATATCGGGAACTCGCCAGAACATGGTTCCGGTACTCTGTATATGGTAAATCAAAAAAATTTCAAAATACTTTTTCTCACTTATTATTAAACAAAGTTTATACCTACTGGCTAAATGAACTATAATATCCGAAGCAGTGTCGTAGCTTGTCCTGGGACCTGTATCAAAATTTTACGTGGGACCCTTCTACCCGGCGGCCGTGAATATTTGCTTACACACGTCGGGGCTCCTGTAGTCCGGGGGCCCGTATCATTGATACGGCCGCAAAAAAAATAATCAAAGTATCTAATTTTATTTTTTTCTCATTTATTTTTTTAATTTCATCTAAAATTTAGACTAATTTAAAGGTCCGGACCAAATACAGTAGATTGTATATTTTTACTTAAAGCATTCTGGTGTTAATAGTTGGTTAAGTAAAGAAAATTTTCTTTACTTTATTTAATATGTTTCACCAAGAACCTACACCATTCTACCTCAACAAAAAGGTAAATAGTTAGGACGTGTAGAGAGTGTCTAATATTAAATTGAAAGTTTTTTGTGCCGAGAGTAGCAGAATTTTTATACATTGGTACATTGAAGGAGACAATAAAAGAGTGTGTCTTCTGCTGGAATTATAAATTTTATTTATTTATAACGAGACTATAGTTTCGAGGGCTTTGCCCTCTTCATCAGTCTATTACAATGGATTCACAGGAATTAATTTATGAATGAAAAGAGCTGCTCCAGGCGTGCCTTCGGCACGCCCTCTAAAGCTCGACCCTCAGGGCAGTGGCCCTGGCGGGCGGCGTCTCAGCATGTGATTATTAGGTCTGTAATATATATTTGTAATATTTTGCCCCCTCTTTCGCCCCCACGCACTCATTTTGGCTATTGATTTTTACGGCATACATTTTATATAGTCTTAAAAACTAACATTACAAAATTTGATCTATATAGGAGAGAGTATTAATTTTTTGCCCCCACTCACATTTTGGGAGGTTGAAATTATTTTTTAGATATTTGCAAATAAATAACTCTCAGTTTTTTAAAGAGTAAATGTACAAATAAGCTAAAAATTTCTATATTTTGCCCCTCCCCCCCACCTTTCGCCCCAATACAGTCAATTTTGATAGTTGATTTTACAGGAATAGTTTCTTAAAGTAATCAAGAATAACTCTACAAAATTAGATCAAGGTCGGAGAGAGTTTTAATTATTGGCCCCACTCACATTTTGGATAGTTGAGGGGGGGGGGGGGGTCGGATTACAAAAAATCTTGAAATTATTTTTTAGATATTTGCAAATAAATAATCCACAGTTTTCTAAAGAGTAAATGTACTAAAAAGCTAAAAATTTCTATAATTCCCCCCCCCCCCTTCGCCTCCATACAGTCAATTTTGATAATTGAAGAGTAAATGTACTAAAAAGCTAAAAAAAATTATAATTTGCCCCCCTCCCCCCACTTTCGCTCCCATACAGTCAATTTTGATAGTTGATTTTTACAGGAATAGTTTTTAAAGAAATAAAGAATAACTCTACAAAATTTGATCAAGATAGGAGAGAGTTTTAATTTTTGCCCCCACTCACATTTTGGATAGTTGGGAGTCGAATTTCAAAAAATCCTGAAATTGCCTTTTTAGATATTTGTATTTAGAATTTCATTAAGTAAAAATCAAGTAGATATCTTATCGTTCTTAATTGAAAATTCATAATTAGTGTAAACACATTGCAAAGATATTTTACCCCTTTTGATCCCTTTAGATGTCGAATTTCAAAAAATCCTGAAATTTTTTTTAGATATTTTAATTTAGTATTTTAATAAGTAAAAAGCAAGTAGAAATTTTATTGTCCTTAAGAGATATCGCATAATCAGTGAAAACACACTTTACCCACTTTGACCCCTTAGGGCTCGAATTTCGAAAAATCCTTTCCTAGTGAGCCCCTATGTCATAGATGTAATATCCTCTCCAAATTTCATGTTTCTATGTCCAGTGGTTCTGGCTGTTTTGATGATGAGTGAGGGAGTGAGTGTATCGGGCAAAGAATTTTATATATATACGAGCTGTTCCAGGCGTGCCTTCGGCACGCCCTCTACAGCTCGGCCCTCCGGGCAGGTGGCCCTGGCGGGCAGCGTCTCAGCATGTGATTATTAGGTCTATAATATATATTTGTAATATTTTGGCCCCTCTTTCGCCCCACGCCCTCATTTTGGCTATTGATTTTTACAGCATACATTTTATATAGTCTTCAAAACTAACATTACAAAATTTGATCTATATCGGAGAGAGTATTAATTTTTTGCCCCCACTCACATTTTGGGAGATTGAAATTATTTTTTAGATATTTGTAAATATTTAGATATTTGCAAATAAATAACTCTCAGTTTTCTGAAGAGTAAATGTGCAAAAAAGCTAAAAATTTCTATATTTTGCCCCACCACCCTTTCGCCCCCATACAGTCAATTTTGATAGTTGATTTTTACAGTAATAGTTTCTTAAAGTAATAAAGAATAACTCTACAAAATTTGATCAAGATCGGAGAGAGTTTTAATTTTGCCCCACTCACATTTTGGATAGTTGAGGGGGTTCGGATTACAAATAATATTGAAATTATTTTTTAGATGTTTTCAAATAAATAATCCACAGTTTTCTAAAGAGTAAATGTACTAACGATTTCTATAATTTGCCCCCCCCCCCCCCCCTTCGCCCCCATACTGTCAATTTTGATAGTTGATTTTTACAGGAATAGTTTCATAAAGTAATAAAGAATAACTTTACAAAATTTGATCAAGATAGGAGAGCGTTTTAATTTTTGCCCCTACTCGCATTTTGGATAGTTAGGAGTCGAATTTCAAAAAATCCTGAAATTACTTTTTAGATATTTGTATTTATAATTTTATTAAGTAAAAATCAAGTAGATATCTTATCGTTCTTAATTGAAAATGCATAATTAGTGTAAGCACTTTGCAAAGATATTTTGCCCCTTTTGACCCCTTTAAGGGTCGAATTTCAAAAAATCCTGAAATAACTCTTTAGATATTTTAATTTAGTATTTTTATAAGTAAATAGCAAGTAGATATTTTATCGTCCTTAAGAGATATCGCATAATCAGTGAAAACACAATTTGCCCCCTTTGACCCCCTTAGGGTCGAATTTCGAAAAATCCTTTCTTAGTGATCCCCTATGTCATAGATGTAATATCCTCTCCAAATTTCATGTTTCTATGTCCAGTGGTTCTGGCTGTTTTGATGATGAGTGAGTGAGTGAGTGTAGTCGAGTGTATCAAGCAAATTTTTATATATATATATATAGATAGAAATTTTATACATATATAGATTATGAATGAAATTAATTCCTGTGAATCCATTGTAATAGATTGATGAAGAGGGCAAAGCCCTCGAAACTATAGTCTCGTTTTAAATAAATAAAATTTATAATTTCAGCAGAAGACACACTCTTTTATTGTCTCCTTCAGTGTCTAATATACTCGCATATTAATTACGCATATTAATTAATTGTTACAAATTTTCGAAAAAATTTTTAGTACTCTTAATATAAATGACTTACTTTTAATCTTCACCTTTTCGGAAAGAAAGGAATATTTACGAAACACCACTCATGTTGCTTGAAAGGAACAAGGGAAGCGATAAACCCAGGAACAGTTGAAATAAATTCGGCAAAAGAATAAAAGTGGTCCTGCCTCGCCTCGCCTTGATATTTTTATAGTTTAAAAACCATAAAACGAACAATATTTGTTAACCAACGGCCTGAGGCCAATGATGAAATAGGATGAATGAGAATTCACTTGCTTGGGTGACAAAACGCCATGTTTCAGGGACAGACAAAAATCGTTTCGTAGATAGTCAGTCTAACTTTACTGAGCAAAGCTCAGTCTTCAGTTTTTATTCTATCTTCACTTCTTAAATAATAAATACCCTGAAACTATTTTTTTATTTGTTATTTCTTAATTCAATATCTAATTATATTTTTCAAAGTTCTTAAAACCATTTTTGTAGCTATCCCACCTAAAGCTTCATTTGCGCGAATTTCAACAGCCCTTTGCGGTTAAATTAGTTTCTAAACCGCACATATGCAATTGACAACTCGTTTTTGCCTATGACTTCTAGAAAGTGTATCTCTCTTCCCAAGTCCATCTTTCTAGTGACAAAAAAATATTCAATCTTTCAAGAACTGAATCAGATATCTTCAATTATGAGCCAATCCCTGAAATTTCTTGTCCTTCTTTTCACATTGCAGGAGTCCGAACCGGAATAAAATAAATGAACTTTTTTGTTTCGATATCTTTTTGCATCGGTGTCATCTATATACCGTATGTAAAATTAAGGTTTTGTCTGTACATTGCTCCAAATCATGCCAAATTTTGGTTGCACACGTTTTAAGCAAAGTTATGAACGAAAACACACTCAACAAAATTCCTGTCTGTATGTCTGTATGTTTCCGTCGTTTCCGAAAAGTTGCTCGCGACAACGTAAAAACGGCTGAAGGGATTATTATGAAATTTCATATTTACATCGGATTCTAACTTACGTTTTTAGCTATATAACATTTTGATATTTTGACCCCAGAAGGGGGTTTGGGGGGAGGGGGGAGGTCGCACGAATGAATATTATCAAATAACTCCTTAACTATTAACTCTACGGCAAATTTTATTATGAGAAAATTTGTAGGGGATGTGTTTTCTGACAACTTTTGTTTAAAAAATTTCCCCAAAAAACAACCCAAAAAAGGGGAGGGTCAAAATATGAAAATTCTTGCTCTTTGGCCAAAGTCAACCATATTTTATATTCATAATCCGTGGGTCACTAGAAGGCTAGAAATGCAAAAACTAACCACCCAAAATGGGGGGGATCAAAAAAGGAAAATTCTTACCCTTAGAGGCAACTTAACCAAATTTTGTATACATAATCTGTGGGTCACTAGAAGGCTAGAAATGATGGGATGCGGGGGTGGAGGGCATGCGGTGGGGTCCGGGGGGTGCAGGGTGGAGTAGAGAGCTTAGGTGAGGGTTCCGACGCGTAATGGGGGGATCAGGTGAGTGCCCAGAGGCGTAGTGGGGTGGTGCGGGGGCTGGGGTGCTCAGTGGTGGTGTGGGGGCGGTGGTTGGACACGGGTGCGGGGGTGGAAGGTGCTGGGTGGGTTTAGGGGTGGGGGAGTGGGGTATGAGGGTGGGGTTCGTTGATTGGGAGTCCAGGGGGCGTGCCCCTGGCTAGCAAGATGGCCGCCGAAGATGGGTCTTGAAGCTAGTTGTTAATATAAGCAAAAATCAGGTTCTTCCAAAAGCTTCAGTGCTACAGATATGATATTTATTCCAAATTGCTTTCTGTAACAAACATTCTCACCATGTTAAAAAACAGATTTTTTAAAGAGGGTAGTTTCTTTTGAATTTCTTTTTTAAGAACTACATCACTGTATTTGTATATAAATTCAAAAACTTATGAATCAACTGGTGTGGTCACCACACAACTTTCACATTTTCATTTATTTGAAGTCATCGCGGCACTCATAATTTACACGCCCATAGAATATAAATGGGAAAGTAAAAAATATGTATTACGTAACCGCCATTGCTTCAATAAGCTATAAATAAAAATGCAGTGACGTAACTAGGCAGTTGCAACATGTGAGCCAGCACAGGGCAAAATGATAAAAAAATTAATAACTCAATACTACAATAATATCATTAACTTAAAAAAAATCAAATCATATTATTAATATTTATTTAAAAAAATATACGGGACCAAAATTAACATCTACCACACGGCACAGGGCTGATCCTTCACAGGATAGTTACAATACTGGAAAAACGTATTAATAATTTAAAATACCTAGAAATTGTATTCATTTGCTTGTTTATTCAAGAAATGAACCAAAATTAGCAATGAGAAATACGGCTTATGTCGTAGTATGGCAAAAGCTATAAAAATTTTTAATAATTCTCTGACAGGTAAATATAACAATAGATAGATATATAAATACTTTGTTTTTTACTTATTAACATATAATAATTTTAATGTTTTTACACGAGCTTCTTTTTATAAGTAACGTTAACTGTTGCCCTTAAGCTCGGTAGATATTCTAAAAACAAGATAAACCATTTTTTGAAGAAAAAATAACTTTGCAGAGAATATATAATGGATTTAATTAGTCTAATCATTTGCTTTTGCTTTTTTTTACATAAACAAGCCGACGTTGCATTCTCTGTTAATTTAATATATATGTATATACCAAAATTGCTTAAACATAAAAAATTTTTAATTATTATATTAAAACAAATTATAATTACTAAAGGATTCTTCCGAAAGATACTCGATTCCTATTTCCAATATTTATACTTTTCTCTGCTTTTAATTAATGCAACTACATTCAAATATGTGAAAAAAATCACGTATAATCTAAATAAACATTGGTTGTTATTTTTCTGTTTTTGAAAAATGATCTCGTTGTTGTTGTATAACGAGGTGACAAGCACCATCTTGGTTCGGCTCTTTTGACACGGATGATATATGTTGGTTAAGTCTTTGTTATAGAGTCTAACGAAGCCTACTGGCACACTTCAAAACAAACAAATCCACTTTATAAAAATAAAATAATAGAGATAAAGTATCTACCTGGTGCGGAGCTCAGTCTCTATCTACCTTTTCTTATTGATTTGCAAATATTTTTCACGAATTCGTTGACTTGGCGAATATACAATCCGAATAATTTATATATGGTTAAATTACTCATAAAAGGGCTATTATACAAATAAACTTGTATGTGTACATTGGAAGTTTCACATTCAACATTTCTTTTTATGAAACTGTTCAAAAGTATCGGTCACCTATTAGTGTTGATACAAGAGATATTTTTAATGGTAAATAAATATATAGTAAAGAATCGTTGTCAGAAGTATAAAATAATTGTGAAATAACTTGATTTTACGACAACTTTAGATAGAGTGCTGAACTCAAATGAGTGTATAATCACTGAATACTCAGTAATAAATCTTAAAAAAACACGGAAAGAACCAATGACACATATAACACGAAGGGTCCATTATTATTTTTTTTTTTTAATGCAATCGAGTGCAAGAAGGGGTGCACCAGTAAAGATGCAGCTCCAATGGATCTCGAAAGACCCTTGCATTACCGAAGAGAAGGGAAAGTTGATTAAGTAAGAGGGTGTAGACGTAGGTGTCTATGCACTCCGGTTTTGAAGGTTTGAAGATTATAAGTGCTGGGAAAGATGGAGGCTGGGAGAGAGTTCCAGTTCCTTGAAGTCATGGGAATATATGTATTGGCGAATGAAGTGGTCCGGCACTTTTCTAATTTGACCGCGAAAGAGTGTTGGGAGTCGGCAAAACGCGTGCTACGTGCAAAGCATGCTTTGGGGGGAATTATTGATTTTATCTCATCAGAGCACCTGCCGTGATAGTATCTATAGAAAAGGGAAAGGGCAGAGACATTTCTTCGATGAGCTAGTGAGTCGAGGCAGTCGGTGAGGGTAGAATCGTCAATTAGCCAGACATTTGTTATAAATGTTAGGCTCAAAGTACGAAAACGGTCATTAAACGAAAAAATGTCCATAACGCGTTGTGGTTAAATAAAAAAGCCGACAATACTAAATTCGCTTCGTGGCTCTGATGATATTTGACCACTACACCGCAAACACCGGTTGAGTTTGTGTTCATTCTTGAATGCCATTTCCGACTGTGAACCTATATGAGCTAATCAATTACACCTTTCTAAACTCAACTCGACTAAGGTACACAATGTTTCGACCTTTTGGCCATTTTTTTGAAAAATATAAAATTTTTATGAAACACATGTGATTTTAGGTAAAACAGGGAACAAAATTAGGAATTCAAAAAGAAGAAACGAACGCTTTGTGGCTTTTCTTAACAACTACAATCATGAGAGCCACGACGCGAATTTCGTATTGTGGAATTTTTGAGTTAGCCACCACGCATTATGGATTATTGTTTCGCTCAATGAGCGTTTTCGTTCTTTGAGCCTAACATAAACATAAAGTGACTAGCCAGCGCATATACATCATCGTTCAATTTTTTATTTGTTCTGCTGAGGGTAGCAAATTTGTTGATTTATAAAGAGAAATCAATTTGTAGTGTGGTTGTAAATTAGGAGTGTCGTAAAATAAATATTTTAATCGTTCATATCTCGTCTTCGCAGAGCCTTGAAATTTGAATGTTAAGCTATCTAGAAGCTATCTAGAGGCTACAAGAAGTATAACAAGATTTTGGCTAAAATAGAAAATCAGGAAGTTGATGTTTACGTACATAAGAATGTATCACCCTGCATTTCGAAGCCATAAGTCTCAGAGTTATGAAATTCGAAACTTAAGCTTGATATAGGTTAGTAGAAATAGATCAAGCTTTTGGTTGAAATCGGAAGACCGCAACTGGAGATTTACATGAAAGATTTTTTGTTTTTTATGATTTTCTCAAAGTTCAAGACACTTGGTAAATACATTAATTTTTTAAAAAATCGTTGGAGCCGTTTTTAGAAAAAAAAACGAAATAAAGGAAGGGGGTGTAAATTAGTAGTGTCACGATGATTTCAAATAAATGAAAATGTGAAAGTCGTGTGGTGACCACACCAAATGTTTATATATAGTTACTAACAATTTCAAAGTCATTTTTCTCTTCCACTACTTCAAACATTTTTATCTATTTCCATATTATTTGTACAATAGTGTCTTTGTTAACGTTGCTTATTTATACAGACTACAGAGTTGCCATCCGTTGATAAAGGTCAATTATTTGCCAATGAAACTATGATATTTTGCAACGCTAGCCAACCAAAGTAATTTTTCCGTGTGTATGAACAAGCACAAAAATTTAATTCTAGTCAGAAGAAATAGAAAAAAAAATAATAAATTTTTTTTTTACATATATATAAAAATAATAATTTTTTTTTTACATATACAGGGTGGTGACTTGGCCGACGCAGCATAGCGATTACAATGTTAGTTTTTGAATGTGCATTTATTTCCCAAATTATTTTAGAGTTAATGTTCTTATAGGTTTTTTGTAGAGAAAAAAAAACTGAATCCGAACATATTTTTGTTTTCAAATTTTGAAATTTCAGAACCGTAATAATCAACATTATAAATAATTGTATTTTTACAAAAATCACTGAGGCCATGGAATTATTAAAACAAACAAGGCATTTTCATTTGTTGTTTCTAAGTGACGTTTAATAGTGATGTCTTTAGTGATTAATTTAGAGCATTATTAGAATACAAAAAACTGAGCAGAATTAAAATTCTAAAAGATAATTACATCAGATTTTGTCTAATTCATAATTTAAAAGTCCAAAAAACGATTTTAAAAATGTAGATATTTTTTTAAAAAATTTAAATTCAAAACTTTTATTGTTGTCGATTGTTTAAGTTTTATTGTTTATACTAGTCTCAAAATGGATTCATATTGGTGAATAAATCTATGATTATAAAACTAAACTTAACTTTTTAAAGTCAGTTCCTATTACATGCAAATATGCAAATATGTATTCATTACCTGCAAAATGTGGTAAATGGTGGTTTATTCGAACATTTGCTATGATTGTTATTTTTTGTTATAATTTTACACACTTGTTAATTATGTTAAAAAATTAAATTCTGTTTACCTTACTAATTTTTTGTTTTAAATACTTTTAAAAATATTACTTATAATTTCGTTGATTATTCTTGTGAAAATTTAAAAGCTCGTTCTAAACTTCATCTACGTGAATCTACTATTTTTATTTATCAATGACGAATAAAAAACTCAGCCCATTCAAATTTAACGAGTTTCTCATTATGGTAATCAATAAATTCTAATAAGAACTGATTTTAAAAATTTCAAATATAACAAACGTCACTTAGAAACAACAAATGAAAATGCCTTGTTTGTTTTAATAATTCCATGGCCTCAGTGATTTTTGTAAAAATACAATTGTTTATAATGTTGATTATTACGGTTCTGAAATTTCAAAATTTGAAAGCAAAAATATGTTCGGATTCAGTATTTTTTTCTCTACAAAAAACCTATAAGAACTTTAACTCTAAAATATTTAAGGGAGCAAATAAATGCACATTCAAAAATTAACATTGTAATCGCTATGCTGCGTAGGCCAAGTCACCACCCTGTATCGAAATAGTAATAAAGTAATTACTATTAAGTGTTTTTATCTGACACTCCTAATTGGGTGTATTGAATTAAAGCTACATTGAAGAGACATACTTTTGGAAACAATGGTTTTTGTCGTATTGTCATGATCCCATTTCAATAGACTATTGAAAGATTATTACGCCTTGACAAAGCTGAACAATCTACATTACTAAATATGTAATAAATCAATATGATATCACAAAAAAACATATTTTTATTTTTACCTCTATCACTTTCAATTATTTCATTGTCAATTCAATAAACAATTGTCTCTCTTTCTGTATTGTTTCTAATATTTTAAAGCTCAGCAAAGACAAAGTTGAATCGAAATAAAAAATGAACTTTGAATCTCCCATTACAATAAAGATAACGAATTCAGAAAAAAAAATATTTAATTGCTTTGCTATCAGATTCAAATGTTCTTACAATGATTTTTATTTCTTATCTTTTTTTAAGAAATAAATATAAGAACTCGGGAAACAGATAATACAAATTGAATCAATAGCCTTTTTCATCTTTTTTTCGTTTTTATTTATTTTCACTTATTTTTTTTTTTTTTTTTTTTAGTTCAGACCAAAAGACAAACGTTTTATTTATTTATTTGACTTTGATAAAAAAATCTAAATTTAAAATAAATATTTATTTGTATGTATAAATAAATAAATATATGTTTATATATAATATAAGAATATTAATTATACCTTCCTAGGACCTTTGATCTATTTGGATCAAATTTTGCTCATTATCAACTCTAGATGCAAGTTTGGCACTTGGGTATGCCCTTTAGAGAGGAAAATCAAAAATATTTAACAATAATTAAATATCTCTCAATTTTATTACAGCACTCTAACTCAGAAAATTATTTTTGCAACAAGCCATTGGGTCTAATTACAACTTAGTCTTGCCTTAAAAGAAAGATATTATAATAAATTTACCTAGAAAATACAAAAACAATTTTGATAGACACCAGAAACCAGACAGGATTCGAGCTTGTTATGATTACACACCATGATTGATGTAAAAAAAATTCCTAGTTAGGGTGGGTACTGTAATTAATTAAGATGTATTTAATTATAAAATATTATACAATATAGTTTAATAGACAGACAACTACATATATATCCGCAAAAAGAAATTAAAAAAATAATTTAACACTAGAACGCCGGACTTTCAGATCCCCTAGAACGCCCGGATGCCGTCAATTTGACGACTTGCATTTTTCAACACTCAAACTAAATAGAATCATTCTGTTTCCTTTTATTTAATATTTTTTTTATTTTTTCTAATAATAAATATAATTCTATTATCTATTTATATATTAAAAATACATATTAATATATTACATTTTAATAATCATTATGATATAAAATGAAAAATTAACATCCTATATTTATGGAGTATTATCATTAACAAAACCAGTAGTTCTATATTATATGTTATTATTATAAATATTATATTATTATAAATAATATTGGAATAAAAAAAACAAATATACGAAAAAAACTCACGAGAAATTGAGAGAGAAATGTGTTGTTGATAATTCTAAGGGCGGAACAAAAATGAAATGGCAAGACTAGGGGCTCGACATATATATATATGGATTTCAAAATAGTAGGTTCTCTCGAAATGTTGTAAAATAATAAAGTGAATCATCAAAAGATAAAAAATATTGACATAAAGAAACATAATTTTTTTATTTTACCCCAAGTTTTTCAAGCAAGATTGTAAATTAAAAAAAAAGGCAGAACAAACTGAGGGTCAAAAAGGATGGAAATGTTCCAAAAAAAAGAATGTGAATTATTTGTACTTGAAAAATTAATTTAAAATATAAAAATTCGGGTAAAAAGTGTTACCGTCAAATTGACGGCTTTTGGGCGTTCTTGGTAAATCCATAATTTTCTCCTTAAATAAAAATTCATAGGGTGCTATTATTTTTTTTATTAGAAAGCTATTCAAAAATGATTAAAAGTCAGCGAGTTTCAAAGTTCTAACTTAAATTAGTAACGAAATGAAAGAGAAATGAAATGTGAAAACCGTCAAATTGACGGCTTCGGGCGTTCTAGTGTCAATGAAATATTATTTTCATATAGACATCTAGGATTAATTCGAGTTTGGAGACTTGTAGATCATTCGGTTAGAGCTTCACACTGAAAATAAGAAGCCCTTTTTCGAATCCTGGCTCCTCCTTGGTGTTAATCAAAATTGTTATTTATTTTCTATTTTAATATCTAAGAATATACTTGAAACGGTCTTTAAATTTTTGTCTTCATTAATTAATTGCTGTGGCTATTACAGAGCCCATTGCTGAAAAAGAAAATTATTTTGGTTGCGATAAAATAATGAATAATTAAAAACTGTTTAAACAAAAATATCATCAATCCCATCTTAGCTTTGAATAGGTTTTTGAGACTTTTTTGATTTTTAATTGGAAGCCCTATTTACGCACTCTACGGAACCCTAGATGCAGTAGAGGCGCCAGCTTTTTCATTTCGGTTGGGTGACACCCGGCAGAAAAATTTGGTGGGTGAGCAGGCGGACTGCTAATAAGAGAATAGGAAATGCGCTCGTGAAAGATGGCCGTCAAATTTTAAATATTATGAAAAATATTAATTTAACAAGGACGCCTGTAGGGTAGGCTACACCGAACCAGAGGCGTTTATTGGTTGCATAGATACAGGCGGACAGCTTTCAGTGACTATTCTTTATGTATAAGCTGGCTTTAGTTAAAAGAAATATATATTAATATTATTTTAGACTTTGAATTCAGGTAAAAAGGTCGTGTGGCGGATTAGCTTGTAAAAAAATGTTTTCTCCAATATTTCGAATTATTTATTTTCTCTGATGAAGAAATATCACTTACGTAAAAAATAAATATCGATTTATTAGATACATATTTTTTCATTTGCTTTTACCTGACAACGTTTCCTGAAAGTACAAAATGCCACCTTGAAAAGTTTTAGTTAATGAGCTGAAAATTGGTACGCAAATTTCTTACAATGCACCAAATTTTAGCTTTTTAGCTAAAAACGGTTCTTGAGAGTACAAAATGCCAATCCTGTAAGGTTTTAGTTAATAAGCTGAAAATTGGTACACAAATATCTTACAATGCACCAAATTTTAGATTTTTACCTGAAAACAGTTCCTGAGAGTACAAAATGCCAATCTTGAAAGGTTTAAGTTAAAGAGCTGAAAATGGTACGCAACCATGTATTTTGCATTACAATGAACCAAATTTTAGCTTTTTATCTGAAAACCTTTCCTGATTATTTATTCATTTTTTGCATGACTCTAATATTTTTCATGATTATTTTTTTACTTTATCCAACTGCGAAGCTATGGGAGAACAGTATTGTAATCGGTCGCGCAGGCAAGCTGCGACTGTCAAAGGGTCCTCAGTGTAAAGACTACGGAACCCATGGACTCAATGTAAGGCTCACAAATTGAAGTATTCAATGAGATTGAATTTTAGCACGTGACGGTTTCAGCGCAAAAATTACCGGTGGTAAATCTCGTCGAGAGGCCAAAAAGATGCCATTCACTCCTTTTTGAAGAAGTGCGTGGGGATGGATGGATGGATGGGATGGATGTATGTCATGTTAGTCGTTTTTTTCGTACCATCTGCCACATTTTTTCCGACACCTTTGCACCGATTGAAATGAAATTAAGAACAGGCGACACTGAGACATATATATGTTCTCAATGCAAAATGAAGCAGCTGATCTAGTTTTTGGTACATATCGGACCCACAAACAGGTTCATGTATTATAGGCGGCAACATTATTTATTTCAGTGACTTTTTTAGTTTTTTCTAAATATCTTTAGAAATCCCGACTTACGACCAGATTTTGATTAAATTGTAATATCCTGATATTAAGTCGATTCCTTGGGGACGACAAAAAAAGGTTAAATCCAGGAAGTTTTTATGGGGGGGGGGTAAAATGTATATTTTAAAGTACTTTACTCTAAAGTAAGATTTTTAAATTCTTTAAAATTTATCTCGATTATGATCAATGTTTAATATAGGACTCATTTAACCTAACTAAGTAAGAGTGGATAGGCTTTTCTCTGTAGAAATGCTAAATATTTGGGAGGCACAAGCCTTTATGGGGGAAGTAACCATAGCCAACTCCGCCCCCTTCTTTTCTGTATCCGCTACCTTAGCTGAAGACACTAGAGGATTCGACTTAATAATCAACCAAATAGCGATTAGATTCTCAATCTAGTACTTGAGGAATAACCATTCTAGTATTGGAATTTTGACGTTTCGGTTTTTATTGGTAACCTATTGCTGAAGACATAGAGGAATCGACATAAAATGCAAAAATAGCGATTGATATCTCATCTAGTACTTAAAGGAATAACCATATCTAATATTGGATTTTTGACATTTCGGTTATTAGTTAAGCTACGATCCATTGCAGTGTAGATCAATGGAGGAATCGATGCTTAAAATCAAAAATAGCCATCGATTCTCAAATAATACTCAGATGGAATAACAGATTTTACATTAAGACTTTATTGACGCTTCGAGTTATTATTGAGTAACCATTGCTGAAGACATGGAGGAATCGTAGCTTAAAATCAAAAATAACGATCGATTCTTATTTAATACTAGAGGAATTCAAACCTTATTGCATTCCATATTTATTGAATGTTAGTTGACTAGTTAATAGAGCAACCTCTACTGAAAACGTGGAAGAATCGACTTAAAATCAAAAAGACTATCCCCCCTTTGTATCAACTACCCTTCAAATAGAGGGTATAAAAACTAATTTTTTGCTAGTGTATTCAAACGATTAAATATTTATTTCAATCTCTCTTTAAAATGTCAACTCATTTAACAATTAGAATAGTTTGTCTATGAAAATTAATATTTTTTCCCTCTTTAAATTCTGACTACCAAGTTGATAAGGGTCCCCGCTATATGTAGCTGCAACTACCCTTCAGAGGTGTATTTTATTAACATGAACGTGTGTGCCAACTTTCTAGCTGATTTGTAACCACTTTTTGAGTTACTCAAGTATATATGGAATAATACGTTTTATTTTCAAGAAGTCAAAAAATAAAAAATAAATAATCAGGCACCCCCACCCTCCCCACACAAAAAATCTTATTAGGATCCCTGACTGAAATTTATAGGTCCAGGGGTGCTCTCAGCAGCAAGTCTAATATCTAATCACTTCATTTAGTTTCGGGAATACAAATAAAATACAATCGAGAATGATTTATTTGACTAAATTCCGTTCTTGAAAAATTATCGTGGGTATCAAAATTCACAAAAATTGATAAAAAGTTGGCATGGTCTCTTTCCTTTCATTTCAAGACTCAGTTTAATCTAATCAGGCTAGAGAGAAAAGAGCTGTGCTTGCCAACCATGCCAGCCATAACTGGTAAGACAAACAACTTGTAAGCTTTCTGAGATTATCCTATTAAACATACTTTCTCTTGTCACTAACTGCTTATTTAACCTCGTAAGTCTGATTTATGATCAATTACTTATTATACATTAATATTATACTATACAGGGTGCTTCACAACTTCATCTGTCCTATAAAAATATGAATATACAGAGTGGTCCAATTTAATTTCGCATTTACGTATAAATAATGTAAATATACAATGTAGGTGATAATTTCATGCGTTACTATCGGAAAAATATCGAAGCTCGGCCATACAGGGCTGGTGGCCTGAAATTTCGATTTACTGGATAAAAATATGAATATACAGGGTAGGTCACCAAATTTCAAATGTATACCTATAAAAATCATGAATATACAGGGTGGTCTTAAAAGTTTCGCCTCATTTTTGTACTGATACAGCTACAGATATGAGACTATAGATATGAAGGTGGTCAAGTAATTTCATTTACTATAATCTACAGCATTATGATATATACAGGGTGGTCAATAGATTTCATTTACTATAAGAAATATCGAGTGATGCAGGAGTGCTTCATATTACTATCATTTCTTGTAAAATTCAATAATGAATATACAGAGCTGGTCAAAAATTTCATTTAGTATCAGAAAATATAAATATGACAGGGTGGTCAAAATTTCAGTATTACTATGATAAAATATGAATATACAGGGTGGTCTAAAATCGTTCAATTTACTATGAACATGTAAATATAAAGGGTGGTCAAAATTTACATTTACTATAAAAATTATGAATATACAGGGTGGTCAAAATTTCATTATACTATGAACATGTAATATATAAAGGGTAGGTCAAAATTTCATGTTACTATAAAAATATGAATATACAGGGTGCGTCAAAGAATTTCGAATTTACCATTAAAAATTTAAATGATGACAGGGTGGTGACAATTTGATTTATTATAAAAATATGAATATATACAGGGTGGTCCAAACTATATTTACTATAATAAATATGGAATATACCGGGTGGTACAAAGTTACATTTACTACTATATTAAAAATATGCCGCAAATATACAGGGTGGTCATCAGAATTTCATTTACTATAAAAATATGAATATACAGCGGTGGTACAACATTTAATTTAGGCTATAAAAATATGAATATACGGGGTGGTCCAAAGTTCATTGTACTATAGAAATATGAATATCCAGGATGGTGCCAAACTTTGCATTTAGGACTATAGGAAAATGTGTAATATACAGCGGTGGTCCATAACATTCATTTGACTAATAAAAATATGAATATATAAACAAGGGTGAGTCAAAGATTTCATTTACTATAAAAATATGAATATATCAGGGTGGTCGAAATTTCATTTACGTATAAAAAATGAATATACAGGGTGGTCAAAATGTTCATTTACTATAAAAATAATGAGATATACAGTGCGTGCCTTCGTCAAAATTTCGAAGCTTTACTATCAAAAATGATGCAATGGCATAAAGCGTCTCGGTCCAAAAATTTAATTCCAATTAAAATACCACACAACAGATGTCATACTCGTAATACTACCGAGGAATACAACGTCTATTAGCAGTTTCGCATCTTTTGATGTTTTGACTATTAATGGCAGGCTTGAGTTGTTTACCATAAAAGAATTTAGTCTTTTTGATTTTAAGTTGATTCTTCCACGTTTTCATGTTGCGATTGCCATTAATAGTCAAAACATCAAAAATGGAATGCAATAAGGTTATGTCCTGCAATAGTATTAGCAGTAAGAATCGATTGTTATTATTTGATTTTAAGCCGATTCCTCCCATGTACTTCAGCACTGGTTACCAATAATATATTTAATGTTTCTTAATTTAAAATGAATTGGAGTCTTTCATTTCAAAATTACAATTATATTTCAAATTTGCCTGGTTAATGAAAATCGATTGGAGCCATCAGTTTAAAATCCGAGCTGACAATTATATTTCAAATTTGCCTCGTTAATTAATATATATTTTAATGTTTCTTAATTTAAAATCTATTGGTGTTTTTTCATTTTCATTCGAGTTCAAATGAATACAATATTATCTCGACACAGTCTAAATCAAAAATATATAGTTTTAGTAACAGAAATCAAAATATAATTATTAATGTTTCAATGGCGTAATGGCTAGAGCTAATGCCCTTAGTTCAAGTGTTCGTCGGTTCGATTCTAGGCAAGACGGTAAATTTTTTAGAGAAATTTCTCTAAGCGTTGTTACAAATTAATCTAGACAAATATATATAG